>SJYX01016962.1:38776-55365 GCA_006410675.1 Oreotragus oreotragus
TGCTAAAATATCCTAAGTCCCTTTTACTTTAAATCATTCCAAGTATGCTTTTCTTTGGAAAGCATCAACTGCAATATGCCACTTTCAGAGATGCATTCCTATACCAAGACTTAAAAAATGGGAATTACTCTAAAGGCACACCCTTGAGCAACCATCACACTGCACTGAGCTCCTGAGAATATTCTGGAAGCACCACTGTTAACAGTTGCTTCTCTGTAGGGGAGAAAAGTGAAATTAAACAGAAGCAGCAGCTTCTGTATGGAGAAACACGGTTTGACACTTGGACTCCTTTTCTACTGCAACAGGTTTACCAACAGATACGTTCCTCTGGAGTTTTGAATCTGTGGATCCCTGTGTATCACTCCGCCTTTTTTTTTTTTTTTTAAATTATGAAATACCTTCTGTAATACCGTATGGTGAGAAGAGAAAGTTTGGAAATTAAATGCCTAAGACTCAGCTAACCCAGATGACATACATGCAATAGCATTACTCGAAGAACTTATTCAACCCAATCCTTTGCATCTTGTTAACCAAGGCACAGAACCTCTCCAAATTTTGCACCAAAATAAGAGAGAGAATGCAAGGGTCTTGCTGCAGCTCCTGGGACGCACTGAACACCGCCTTGTTACAAGTGTATCCAAAGTTCCCAGCACCACGGACTTGGGGGATACGGCTTCTCTCTGTTTCACTGTCCCTGAAGCTTTCAGAGGAGACGGTTGTGCTATGAATGCAGACCTTACAACGCAGGCCAAGAAGATGCTTCGTACCCCCAAGTGCTCGCGGTGCCGGAACCATGGCTTCCTGGTACCAGTCAAGGGCCACGCGGGCAAGTGCCGCTGGAAGCAGTGCGCCTGCGAAAAGTGCTACTTGATCACCGAGCGCCAGAAGATCGTGGCTGCACAAAAGATGCTCAAGCAGGCCTCTGAAGAGGAGCAGGAGATGGCCCTGTGCGCACAGGGAACCCAGCTGGCCTCCGGGGACGCGGCCACCAACCCAGGCCCAAGCTTCTGCCCGCTGCTTCCGCTTGCCCCGTTGGGAGATGCGCAGCCGGGCCCTTCGGGCCAAGCGGCCGCCTGCTTCCCTGAGAGGCCCCCGCGGGGCCAGAGCCCCAGCCCGAGTGCCTTCCAGCCGGTTCTGGGCGGCCACAACCGCGGCCACGTGGGCCTGAGCGAACAAGCAGCCAGGGCCAGGCCCAGTCCTCCGGAGCCCCAGCTGGCGGCGGAGGCCGCCGGCCCGGGCTACCCCGGCTGCCTGGAGCTGCGCAGGCCGCCGCAGCCTGTGCCCAGCCCGCCGTTCACCGACTTCGGTAAGATTCCCGGCGCCCTGAGCCTTTGCCCCGCTGTTGGTTCCTCTCCGGGCTGCCGCCTCCCCGCTTCCCCCACTCTGGCGTCCCAGGCCAGCCGCGGGTATGGGCCCTTGGGGTGGGGGTGGGAAGATGCTTTCTAGAGGGAATGTTGCTTCGGGATACCTTTTTCTCAGTAGGCATTTGGGTTTGGTGCCTTTTTGCAAGAAGGTAAAAAGAGAGAAAGGAATGGGTGGTTCTGGGGGGTAATTTTAAAAAACATTTAGCTATAATCTCTGCTTTTCCATTTTGGGAGGAAAAAAAAAATGGCCGCAAAAAAAAAAAGATGGCCCCCCAGTCCGCTTAGCTGAGGCTCCTCCTCCCAACAGAGAGGACCTCGGGAGAGTGGCCATATTGCGCTTGCGCAACTCTCCCACCCTTTTCTGGTGCTGGAGGCTCCTCCCCCAGAACGTCCTCGTGGGTGGGCCAGCGCCTTATGACTGCGCCTGCGTCCCTCCGCCCACCCCTCCCCCGTCTTCTGTGCCCGAGACAGTTTGTTCCTCAGCCGTGCTCTGGCCCGCTGGGTGTGTATGTGCGTTCTTCCCACCTGTTTCCCAGGCATGGATGGGAATGAGACCTCTTCTCTGCTCCCTACAAGAGAACAGTCTATTGAGACGTTGTTGCTGGTTTTTCTCTCCTCCCTCCACATGCATAAATTACATTGTTCCCTAGGTATTGTAACTTTCACTATTATAATTTCAAGTTACGTGTAGGTTTGAGACTTTTTAAAAGGGGCTCATTTTGGGTGCAAACACATGTTTTCTTGGTTTTCTCTATGGTAGTGTGATAGAAAGAGCGTAAGTCTAAGTCAGGACGCCGAGTGGCCGCTTACTTGGTAATCTCAGGCAAGCTCCTTCCTTCTGTGACAGCCTCGCCCCTCTGTAGGCTAAGGGGATTGGCCTGATGCTCTCCGAAGGCCAGTTCTGCCCTCTGGGACGTTCTGGGAAAAGAGAGGTCCTTAGAGAACTAGATGAGGAAGACAGATCTGAAAAGCAATTCTAGGAGAAGGATACCTTTCTGTGGATATGGAGCCTTTCTTTGTTCCATCGACTGAGCATTGTGTGCCCAGCACTAGTGATGAAAAGGTGAAGAAGGGTGAGTCAGATTCCTTGCCTTCAAGGCTCTTGTCCTTGTGAAAGAAAAGGACATCACAGATTGGTGTATCAAGAACTCTAATAACCAGTGGTTTAGCTGTGGTCTGAAGGAAGATCAGGAGCTGAGCACTGAGGACTCCAGAAGGCTAAGTGGGGTTAGGAGAAGAAGCAGAGGGGACAGCATCTGCAGAGGCCCTGAGGTGGAGGAGAAAGAAGGTGCTACTAGTTAGCAGGGAGTGAGGCTGCAGTGAAGGCAGGAACCCAGCCTGCGTGGGCTTCATGGCTGGGCCAAGGACTTTTGCTGAGGGCAACAGAACATGGCTGAAGGGTTTAAAAAGCAGGGAGGATCGAAAGCATAATGGATGTGGGAGTTGTCTGTGAATGGATATGAGTGTTTATTTATACTGCTACCTTCAGACAATAATATGGTGCCCTTTTTTCTAGCTCCATGTGTTTTTGACACTTCCCTCATTGCGTGTCTTTTCAGGGCTCCCTCTGAGCGTCAACTCAGGTTCTGTGGTGGGGTCTGAGTGCCTGGAGAGAGAACCTCCCAAGCTGTACCCCAGCTGCTCCAGCATGCACCCCTACCGCCCTTTTCCTCTGGGCTACCAGGATGCATCCCCGAGTGTGGGGATCCCTCTGCAGCAGAGTTTCCAGCACCTCTCCTATAGCCACTACTATGGAGGAGGCTTGGTGAGTCCCATTCCTGGTATTTTCGAAGTTCCTCCCGATTTCAGCTGCTCTGGCTGCTTTAACAGACTTTCTCCCGGGCAGCCAGCCATTGTGCTCACTCTGTACCAGGACATGGACAGTGGGTGGAAGGATACAGCATTGACCTTGTATGCTGTGCGCCTCTGGGAATGCACATGTGAACAAGCTGGCCTGGGCTGTGGCGTGGGCTAAGAGACTCTGGGAGCTCAGGCACAAAGGAGTGCAGACGCATCTCAGATAAACCTGGGGGACAGCCACACGGGAACCTGAGTGACCACCAGCCTTGATCCATGGAATGCCAGTCAATACCAGGTACCAGATAGGAAATAGCACTTTCCTGGAGCCACACATTTGAGGGCAGAGTCAGGAGCAGACAAAGGTCCCCTGCTGCAAAAGTATGGCCCACTTGAGCTGGCAGAGGGCTTTCAAGAGGATAGGACACTTAAGCTTAGTCATGAAAAATATGGAGACTTCCCCCAAACACTGGTCACCTTAGGAGATATTTGTTGAAAAAAAAAATGGGTAAATTTAATCATTTTATAAGGTCAGTGATCAGTTACTAACTGGTGTGCTCCTGAGCCTAGAGTTTTGAGTTCTGGAAGTTCTGGATGTATAAGAGCTGTGTGAGGTGTGGGTCAGGTGACCAGCTTTTGCAGCATTGGTTGCCAGCTCCTTCCATCCTTCTCCCTTTTGGCAACCCCAGAGGGCCATCAGAACTGCAGAATAGCCAGAGGCCTGGGTGACCAGTCCTGACTTTGGCCCCTAAGGCTGGACCTGTGAGGGAGGTGACTGAGATGCAGCTCACCTTCAGGGACGTGTGGACCATGGTTACTTTTACTTTCTTCCTTAGCTACAAGCCCAACCCTGTGTGTTACGGAGATGCTGCCTTGGGTGGAGGGTAGAGAAGAGTGAGTAGAGAGCAGGCTGCTTTGGTCTAATGTGGAAAGTAAGAGAAGGGACCAAAGCCTGACGCTAACGTGATGAAGTCACGCGCTGCTCCTGCTCCACCGCAGCAGCGTCTCCTCTCATCCAGACAGTCTAAAGTTTTATTCACAAATCATTTTCCATTCATTCAAGGGGGAAGAGTTTGAACACCATTGGTCTTGATAATTTCCGGGGTGCCTGCTGGCCCTTATGTAAGCCCCTGAGGTACATGTTATTTTCTCATTGTAGGGCGGAGGAAGAAGGCTCAGAGGAGTAACGGATTTGTCCAGGGTCACGGAAGTGGGGAACGAGGGACTGGGGATTCAGATCACACAACTGGTCAGTGACAGAGTCAGGACAGAGGCTAGGACAGACACGACCCTGACTCTCGCCTGCCGCTGCTCTGCCTGGAACCGAGGGCGGGGTGCTGGCCGCCCCACTGCAGCCCAGGACCATCCCCCTGCCCTGCCTGGGACCGAGGGTGGGGTGCTGGCCGCCCCACGGCAGCCCAGGACCATCCCCCTGCCCTGCCTGGGACCGAGGGCGGGGTGCTGGCCGCCCCACTGCAGCCCAGGGAGAACACGGCGTCTCTGGCCTCCACACAAAGAGAGGGGCCTTGGCCAAATGGAGCACACACCCACCGTCTGCTCGCACAGAAGCCTGGGGCCCGGCGTCCAGGGCAGGGCTCTGATTGACAGGCCTGCCAGACGGCCTTTGTTAGGAGTGTGATCTCAGTTGGTTTATCTGGGCCTGAGCTGCCACCACCAGCCCCAGGCAGAAGCTGTGATCCAGGGAGAGACTTGGCTGAGCAGCTTGGAATGAAAGACTAATAATCCCCCTTCCAACCCTCTTCACGTCTGGATAGGGGATCACCCATTCATTTGTGAAGCTGTTTCAAACCCAAGAGCCTATGAATTGTTTCATCCTTGTCCTGCTGCCCCTGCCCAGCCTCCCAGATACTCCCAGAGCCGCCTTCTCTTCCTGTCCTGTCCCACCTGCTGCTTCTGTGCTCCCTCTTTTCTCTTCCCACAAAAGAGCACAGACCTGGAATCAGACAGACCTAGAGACCAATCCTACCTCTGCTGCTTACTCTCCACATTGCCTGGGCATGTCACCGAACTTCTGAGGACCTTACTCAGGTTCCTAGTCTCTAGCATGGGGGTAAGAGTTTTATATCTTCAGGCTGTTGATAGAGTCTAGCCGTAAGTTACGGTATGGATGCATGTAAAGTGTCTGGTCTGTGACATGGTGGGTACTCAAAAGTGGGCTTTCTTCCCTTCCTTGTGGTCAAATTAAGTTAGGAAGTGCTGGGTTCATGTAAGCAGATTTAATAGGCTCATGTGTAAGTCATCGATGTGGGGGCAGTTTTCAGGGCTTCTCAAACTCCTTGGACAAAGAACACTTCTAAGAGCACTGAAAAATGTCTTGTGGGACACTGGATTTCTTTGGCACACAGCCTGTGAAGTGCTGCTCTGGAGTACCTGGATGGAGGAGTAAATGATAAGACTTGCTCCTGAAATTTATGATTTTCTATTACATTCATGTCTTTCTCAGTTAAGCTCTGAGCTGTGTGGTCATCACCCCTCCACATCCCGTTATTCCAGCCTTGGGGTCCTGTGGTATGGGGTTAGCTTTCACCTTCTGAGGATGGAACATAAACACGGAAGGGCTGAAGCCACTTTTCCTGAGGTCACCTAGCTCCCCTTGCCTCAGTTATAGCTGCACTATATTGTCTGGTTAGAATGAGGAACCCACAGGCCCAGTGACGCTGCAGTCTTAAGTCATCACATGTGCCAGAGGTGGGACCCCAAGTAGGTGGATGCTTTCAGACCCTTCTGCAGTGCAGGGCAGCGGAGTCAGGCCGACTTGGGATTCTGTTCTGCCTCTGCTGCTCCCCAGCTCTGGCCTGGGCCTGTACCATCGTCTCACTGATGCTGGTTTTTGTCCCTACAGTGAGGATGGTTAATAGACCCTCCTTCCTAGGGTCGTCAGGATAGAATGAGGCTGTAGACATACTCAAATGCAGTTGCTCCCCAGGCTTCTCTGTGTTGTGCCTATGTTCCTCCTTGCCTTCAATCAGCTGACAGGGGTTTGCTGAACACCCTTTCTGAGCATCCTGTGCTCCACAGTCTGGGCTGCAGAGATGAATTGCCTCCACAGGGAGCCCCCATTTAGGGGCATAAACGTGGGATTGGCCGCCTGGCTCACCCTCTGCCCTCTGACTGTCTGCTGTGTGTGCCCCGCAGGTGGCGGAACCCGTGGGAGACTTCCAGCCGAGCTACTACCCGCCGCTGGGGCAACCGCCGCAGCCTCAGTTCCTCCCGCCGGGCTTGCTGTCTGCGCTCCACTTCCTCCTGCCGCCGCTGCCTCCGCCGCCTTCAGCAACCCTCTCGCTGACCGTCCTGTCTGACACGGAAAAGGAGAACACCGGTGAGTGAGGCCCCGTCTTCCAGCTGCTGAGGGAGGCAGGAAGACTCTGGAGGACGGGGGTCCTACTATGACGTGGGCGTGGAGGGAAGGGAAATGGAGAACAGGATTTTCAATGTCCTGGGCCCTGGGGAAACTCTTTCCTGGCACCCCTTTCTAAACTCCATACATGAACCTCTAGGGGAGGTGAGTCCCCATTCTCAGGTGAGGAAACTGATAGAACCCTGAGAGGGTCTCACATATGTACATGGTGCAGCTAGGATTTCAACAGAAGTCTCTCTTGCTCCAGCTTCAGCGCTGATTTCCTCACCTTAACAGTTCCTGTGGGCAAAGACGTGGAGGATGGCATGTGCGTGGTGCCAAAAGGCCAGAGATGCCAGGCCCCTCTGGCTGGGAAGCAGCACGTGCTGAGCCTGCCTGGGGCTGGCGGGGATGGTTCCTCTGGCCCGGGCTGCTCTGGCCTTCACAGCTCGGTCACCGGGTGACCTTGGGCACTCACACCCTCCTCTGGGCCTCAGTCTTCTCACCTGTAAAGTGGGCCCTGTCACAGAGTTACTGTGAGGGTTTTCTTTTGAGTGTCCTTGAAGCTTTAAAAGTTCTAGGATTTTTCCCCCCCTTTCAGTCCTCCCCTGAGGCTCCTTAAGAAAAGAAACCGAGACCTGTTGTATGTCCGATGCCTAGATCTGTTAACTGGGGAAGTGGTACAGTGTGACTTGAAGTACGATGGCCCTGGTGCCGCACAGCCTGGGTATAATAAGTCCTGGCTCCAGCACTTGCCCATGGTGTGACCTCGGGCAAGTTCATTCACTCCTTGGTTCTTCAGTTTCGGTATCTGCAAGAGCAAACTAATGAAGAGTCCCTTCCCTCATGAGGCCATGCTGAGGATTAAACCTAAAGTGATGAAGGCGTTGGTAAAAGATTGTTCTCACTGTTGTCCCTAATCCCCATGCCAAGCATGATGCTGCATGGTAAGCACCTTCTAATGGACAGAAGGAGACGCTGAGGTTCAGAGCTGAGAGGAGCTCGCTTCCTGCCCCCAGCTTGTGACAAGCAGAGCTGGAGTCTGAACTTGAGTCTATATCCTCTGGCCAGGGCTAGAATCCCAGTCTCCTGACTCCTAGCAAATTAAAAGTAGGAATGTGAATAACTAATTCTCTGTAGGGACTGGCAACTCGCTTCCTGCCCCCAGCTTGTGACAAGCAGAGCTGGAGTCTGAACTTGAGTCTATATCCTCTGGCCGGGGCTAGAATCCCAGTCTCCTGACTCCTAGCAAATTAAAAGTAGGAATGTGAATAACTAATTCTCTGTAGGGACTGGCAGTGATGGTGATGCCTTGTAGAAAACTTATGTGTGAAGACAGGTGATTTCCCCTTTCTCAATCCAGCCCCCTTCTCTGTCTTCACAGATGACCAGGATGTGGAGGGGCCGAGCGAGCCCAGCCAGCCATCGTCCCAGGAGCAGTCCGACTAGGCCCAGGCCCTCAGGCCAGCAGCGCTGGGCCTTGGTTGGGGGGCGGAGAGGCGCTTGCAGCAACGATTTTCTTGTTTCTATTCAATGATATGTAGGAAGTAAGGGTAGTGATAAGCTAAGGTGGCCGTGAATTCCCATTTCAAGATAGGAGGAAGGAGTGTGGTTGCTAAGGTTCTCTCAAGCCTGAGACACGGGGCTTGAAAAGGAACTCAGAGGATGAAGTCACCAGGGCTCGGCCAGAGCTCTGAGATGTGGGAGGCTGGCGAGGGCTCACATTTCGGAATGAATTTAGCCAGCTCTGTGTTGCTTGCTGTTAGTCAGATTCACCCCAGAGGCGGCCTTCGGTTTCCTCAGATCCTGCTCCAGGGCGGAGGCACTGTCTACCTTAGCCTCTGCCTCTGCTGCCTCTGTCTGGTCCCCAGCAGGAGGCAGCACAGACAGCAGGCGTCCAGCACATCCACGTGGATAGCGGGAGCAGGCAGGACCAGGGTGCTGAGCAGGTTCTGCTACATCCTTTCTTTCTGCTCTGTCCCCCAGGGTCAGCCTGGGCCCCCTCTCTAGGGGCTTTACTATCAAATATAAGCATTTTAGCCTCTGAGGTTGCTTCACTTTTTCCCCATGAAGTTTAAGCCATTATGGCATCATTTCTGGTTTTTAAAAAAACTATTAAAGTTTGACTATTTCATGTTTGTATAGTGATTGCTAGCTTTAAAAATTAGGCTTTTTGTAAGCGCTCATGCAGTTCTCAGAGACCAGGATGGTGCTTCCAGATTACCTGTGGCATCAGTTTCTTCTCTGGGGACTGTTGATATTTGAAATAAAATGAACAGTGGAAATCCTTGTGGAGGGTGTATGCTCTCTCTAACTCTCGGTGGAATGCAACCTTGGGAAGGGGAGGTGGTGGCTGGGATTCGTGGCCTGTCAGCCTGCTCTTTCTATGCACTTAGGCAAGACTTTCCCTTTATCTCAGTTATCAACTGAGAGGCTTGGGCAAGGCTGGTAGTTTTTTTACTATCAGTATTATTGTTATTTTTTTCTATGGTTTTAAAAATTTTTTATTCATTTTTAATGGAAGGATAATTACAATATTGTGTTGTTTCTGCTACACATCAACGTGGATCAGCCATAGGTACACATATGTCCCCTCCCTCTTGAGCCTCCCTCCCACCTCCCTGTTATTATTTTAAGCAGTAGAGACGTTTTAAGGAAATCTGATGCAGACACATGAAATGTAAGGATTTTCTCTAGTTTCTCTTCCCCAGCCCCTTGCGTGGTCCCTGCCGAGTGACATGGTTTTAAAAAGCCAGAACTTGATCCCACTTTGTTGTGTTAGAATCCTGGTTCTCTTCCCTTGATTTCACTTTCTCTGTCATTTAAAACACATCCTACATCTCTGCTGGCCTAACAACCTGGCACTCAGCTCTGCCCATGAGAAGCATGGAATCTGGTGTGGCAAATCGTCCAGTGGGATTGCGATGGGACAGAGAGAGGTAGAGGGGCTGTGGCTGGGGGAAAGGGTCAGAGAAAGCCTTCTGGAGAAGTTCGGGTTTTGACTGCGTCTTCAAGGGAAGAATGAGTTAGATTAAGGTAGGCACCCCCAGCAGCAGGGTGAGAGAGGGTAAGAGACCTGGAGTGAAGGATTCAAGGGTGAGGGAAAGTGTTCTGCTTTGTCTGGAAAGGACTGGCACCCAGGAGAATAGGCTGAGCTGCCTCCTGCCTTGCCTGCGGGCCCAGCATCTCAGGACAGATGGCGGGAAGAACACCGAGAAGTGATAGTCCAACCATTCTCTCAGAATCTGTGCGGTGACTGGGGTTTGAGGGCCTGGGCCTGCCCTGGTGGAAGGTACTGGAGCAGATACAGTCTTAGGAATTTTTCAGTTCCTGCTTTACCCACAGTGTTTCAGCAGAGCAGAACCTGGCATACTGAGGCCTGCAGGTGTCAGCACTGGTCTTAGTCTGGACCTGAGGATGCGGTGATTTTGGACTAGCCTGGCTTTGAGGCTGAAGTTATCAGCCATCCCACTGCTGGTCCTGCTGGGTCCACAGGGCCTCAGGAACCCCAGGAGCATGGGAGAAGACACAGCTTCTGATTCCACTTGGCTTTGTTCACCCTGCCCTCACCGGACCCTGACCTTCTGAGGGTATGGCCAGATGGGGCTGGATCAGTGGCCCTAATCTAAGATAAGGGCTCTCTTATCTTAGAGCCCTTGCTTTGAAAGGTTTTTCAACCAAACTTCATTCATCTGTAAAGCTGTTTTCCCATTTCTGATCAACACATGTAAGCATGAGGCCAGTCTGTGATCACATGGACTTCACAGCATTCCAGACCATGTCTAATGAGCCTGGAGTGGCAGGGGTGGGGGTTGGGGGGTGGGATGAGGTGGGAAACTCCGTCCTGCGGAGAACAGCAGTGTCCTCTTGTCCTGTAGGGATCCGTGTCCACAGGACTCCTGGAAGGGGAGGGTTGCTCAGTTCTTCTGTAGGCCTGTGAACTGATGAATCTCAGAGACCAGTCAGCATCTTTTACTGCAGCCTTGAGGGTGCCTATTGGGGTGAAAAGACCAACCATAGGGTAGGGTGGGGCCCTGCCAAACTCCCTTCCCCTTAAGTGAACCCCAAGTACTGAGAGCCTGTCTGTCTTTTCCTGTATACTCTCACCATAGTTACTTACCCTGGTGGGCTCCGTGGACCCCTGCTCCCTGTAGCCTTTCCAGTCAGTTTAATCCATGCTCCCTCAGTGCCCTGCTCCTCTAGGCAGTCCTCCAGCAGCTTCACCATGAGCATTTAAACACCAGATCTGCTTGTGTTGCTGCCCTGCTCACATATCTTACATGGCTCCCTACTGCTCTGAAGATCAACATTCTCAGCACAGCCTGTCTGCACACCTCTCCAGCTTCTCCTCCACTGGCTGGCCCAGCCTAGCTAGTTCCTGTAGGGGTGGAGTCAGCCAGGCCCATGCCGAAAAAGACTGGAAGCAGAGAGACCGTCGGCCAGGGACAGCATTGCTCAATCTGTGTGACCAAGACTGGTTATGAGTTGGGAGAACAGGGTGGAAGGCAGCTGGCAGCATTCCATGAAGCCGGGTGCACTGGCAGGGAGCCGCCTGTAGACGGCGCGTGGAGGCCAGACCATCGCGGGGCGGGGCCTGTTGCTTAGCGACCAACCTCCGCAGGCCCAGGAGCGTCCATCCATTGCTGCGCTTCTGCAAGCGCGGCTGGAGGAACAGGCTTAAAGCGCTCCCCAGAGACCTGGGATCTCTCTGGGAAATCAAAACGATGAGTCTCTAGACTGGGCTTTGACCATCAACCTCTCAGCCATTACCTCTGCACTACCCTGCTGGTCAAACTGCTCTACTATCTTTGTCTTCATACAGTAGGTCCAAGCACCATGTTCTGCATTCTCCCACCCTTTCTCTCCTTTCTGTGCCTTGGCTCATGCTGAGCGATCTTCGTAGACTCTTTCCAGCTTCACCCACTCATCTTTTACTTATCCCTTTCAGACTTAGTCCAGGCGACCCTTCCTCCAGGGTCTCAGCCTGTGGAACCTGCCCAGGCCCTCAGCTGCCCGCTGTCACACTAATCCCACTTAGTAGGTGTCCATCCCACAAGTCCTGAGCTTCCCGGGGGACAGTGACAGACAGTGTCTGTCTGTCCCCACTCCCAGCATGGTCTCAGCATTGCTTAGGACTGCAGTTATCCAGGGCTGGTTGCAGAATTTCAGGGCCAGTCTGTGCATTATTAGGTGGAGGGCTGAGTTGCCCTGCCTCTGGCCACTCACTCAGCTTTGCACATGTGCTCTGCCCTGGCATCACAGAGTGGACAGAAGAACAGGGAGTCAGCCTTCACTGAAACCCTGCTGTGTGCCAAACACCGCACCCCTCCCCTTATTTAATCCTCGCAATGACCCAGGGAAGAGGTATGGTTTATTTCCTATTTTATAAAGGAAAATAAGGCATAGAGACAAATAGTGATTTGACCAAAGTCACATAGCTTATAAAAGGCCGAGGGCATGCAGAGGGCAACATACATCCCTAGGCACCAGTTCAGTTCAGTCAGTCGTGGCCAACTCCTTGCGACCCCAAGAACCACAGCACGCCAGGCCTCCCTGTCCATCACCAACTCCTGGAGTCCACCCAAACCCATCTCCATCGAGTCGATGATGCCATCCAACCTTCTCATCCTCTGTTGTCCCCTTCTCCTCCTGCCCTCAATCTTTCCCAACGTCAGGGTCTTTTCAAATGATACAGCTCTTCGTATCAGGTGGCCAAAGTATTGGAGTTTCAGCTTCAACATCAGTCCTTCCAATGAACACCCAGGACTGATCTCCTTTAGGATGGACTGGTTGTATCTCCTTGCAGTCCAAGGGACTCTAAAGAGTCTTCTCCAACACTACAGTTCAAAAGCATATATTCTGTGCTCAGCTTTCTTTATAGTCCAACTCTCACGTCCATACACAACCCCTGGAAAAACCATAGCCTTGGCTAGACGGACCTTTGTCGGCAAGATAATGTCTCTGCTTTTTCATATGCTATCTAGGTTGGTCATAACTTTCTTTCCAAGGAGTAAAGGTCTTTTAATTTCATTGTTAATTTCCATTATGCCATCAATTACCATCTTGAGATTTTTTTTTTTTTTTTAACACGAACCACCTGAATGCACCCCTGTTTCTGGGCAGATTCTAGCACAGCCTAGGGAGAGCAGCCTGAGGATGTTTGCCTCGTGAAACCACTGCCCACTCTATTCACTGACCTCCAGGAAGCTAAACCTCCAGAGAGAATGCTGAAATAGGCTTTGTGGTGACCATCGTGGAAAGGGCCCTAGTGGTCTTCGGGTTGGAAGGCTGTCAACACCCACTGTTACTCAAGCCCCAGCTGCGGCCTGGGTCTCACCTCAAGCCCCATGGTGAGAGCTGGGACTGACGGAATGCTTGTTCTTGTGGCCAGAGTGGATTGTCTTCTAAGGCTCCACCTCTAGGTTTGGGCCCCCCACATCCTACTGGAGAGAAGCCCTCCCACCATGACATACTGGTTTTCCTGGAGGGTGGGATGGGGATGCTGTACAGACAGAACATGCCCCTCTGTGGCTAGGACAGGGGACCAGGTCCTCTCCTTGCCATTCTGAGGATTCCCAGAGCCCCTTCCTCTCCTGGATGCTGTGGCCTTGATAGGCCTGGACCTCAGCTCCTCTTACTGGAGAGCTGTTCAGAGGCCCTAGGATGAGCCCTGGCCTCTTCTCCTTGGCCATGGCCCAGAGCCTTGGGGCCCTGTTCTTTGTCCTTGCCCCTTCCTGGCTGTGTGCACTTGGGCACGTCACGTAACCTCTCAAGCCTCCCTTTGCCCTGTAGCACTGGCTCAAGTGTGCTGAGGATGCAGGGAGCGCTTGTGAGAAACACACCTCCGATGCCGCCTCTCAGTGCACAGCGTATGGTCAGATGATTGAAGGCAGCCTTCTCTGTCAGGAGGCTGAGAATCACACAGGCTGACCACTGTGGTCTTCATGTGCTCGGCGCTGTCTAAGTGCTTTCCACAGATTCTCTCTCTGAATTCTCACAGCAACCCCTTCATCCAGGCACCCTAATACCCCCATCTTACAGATGGCGAAACTGAGATCCACAGAGGTAAGGTTCTTTCTCTTCATTGCACAGTGGCAAGCCAGGATCAAATCTGAGCTCCACCTGAGTCCAGAGCTAAGTTCCTAACTGCATTGGCCTGTCCTGCTTCTCAGCAAAGGAGAGTTGTGAGTCTTGGGGAAGTCGTGGTCCCCGCAAGACCTACTGCCCAACTGTAGTCTACCCAGCTCAGCTGTTCTCAAGGCATGTGAACAGTCTGAACACAAAGAACAACCTTGCTCAGATCTTATACATGGACTAAAATTATTTAAAATAAAGACCTTTTATTTTCATTTGGAAAATGAACCCTGGTGGCTCAGATGGTAAAGAATCCTCCTGTGATGCAGGAGACCTGAGGTCAGTCCCTGGGTTGGGACAGTCCCTTGGAGAAGGAAATGGCTACCACCCCAATATTTTTGCCTGAAGAATTTCATGGACAGAGGAGCCTGGTGGACGATAGTCCATGGGCTTGCAAAAGAGTCAGACATGCCTGAGTGACTAATATACATTTTCTTTTTGAAAATGAGCAAAGAAGCATGAAGTTGATTTTTTTTAATGCATAATAAAAGTTTACTAAAATTGAAATATACACCCTTCTACAAGGTAGAGGGGCAATTTATCAATAGTGGTGCTGTTAATTCAAAGGTAACCTAGGAAACAGTTTTGATTTTCACCAGAATGATTTCTCGTCATACTCATTTCTTCATCTTTCTCCAGACTTTGTTTTTTGTTTTAAAATAATTAAAGAATTGTGAATATAAGTAATTCATGAAAACAGTTAACAACTTAAGAGTAGAAACCAGAAACAGATTTTTTTTTTCCCTGCCTCTGTTACCCATTCTCATTTCTGTCCTCGGAGATGTCTCCTCTTTTTGCTGTCTCCTTCCAGAGATGATTTGCACATGCCTTTTGTTTGTTTAACTAAACTTCGATTTTGAGAAAATTATAGATTCACATGCAGTTCTAAGAAGTAACACAGAAATCTCACGTAATGTTTGCCCAATTTCCCCCAATTAGGCACTAATCATAAGCAGCAAATTGATACAGCCCACTCAGATTTTTCAGATTCAGTGTTATGTTTTAAATTTGAGTTCATTTTTGTTTGAGGTGTGAGGCTGAGATTCATTTTTTAGCCTGTAAGCTGTGTGTTAGTAGCTCAGTTGTGTCTGACTCTTGGCAACCCCATGGACAGTAGCCCGCCAGGCTCCTCTCTCTATGGAATTCTCCAAGCAAGAATCCTGGAGTGGGTAGCCATTCCCTTCTCCAGGGGATCTTACTGATCTAGGGATCGAACCTGAGTCTCCCGCATTGCAGGCAGATTCTTTACTATGGGCCTGTGGATGTCCAATTGTTCTAGTGCCATGTGTATAGAGGCTATATTTCCTTCATTGAATTGTTTTTGCACCTTTGTCAAAGATAAGACCTATTTGTGTGGGTCTATTTCTGAATTCTCAAATCTGTTCCATTGATAGTTTGTTTTTTGGTTTTTTTTAAAAACACACACACAGGGTAGCACGTGATTCACACTGTTCTGCACACTTCTCTTCATTAACACCAGATCAGGATTTCTGAGCCTTTTTTGAGCCAGGGACTCCTTTGTCAGCCAGGCAAAATCTATGATCCCTTCTCAGATCAGTGCTTTAAATGGATAAAAATAAAGCACATAAGGTTACAGAAGAAATCAATTATGTTTAATGTACTTGTCAAAATAGAGAAATACATTTGTGGTTGTAAAACACATACTTCTTTACTAACACATTAAAAAGCAAAATCTATTGCTGGATCTAATCACTATTAACAGTTTCTAAGTAGTGATATAATTAATATTTTGAGTTATTTGCAACCACTGTAAAGTGATATAAGAAAATCTGTGATTTCTGTTGGTGACCAAGTCACTGCCAATTCTACTGGAATGGGTGGCCTGCACTTGTAATTGATGGAAATGTGGAAATCAGGATGTAATTTTCCCCCAGCCGAGGTCACAGAGCCATTAGAGCTCTTCAGGACCCCAGTTATGAACTTCTGCATCAGAGCTTGGAAACCCTCCTGGCCTCACTCTTGTTAGCAGCTGAGCAGTACTTCACTGCATGGATGCACCTTAATTTATGTAACCAGTGTCCTGCTATGAGGCTTTTAGGTTCTTTCCAATCTTTTGCTGTTAATGCTAACTTAAATGTTTAAAGGTTTCTCTGGCTATGATTTTCTTCTCAAGAAGGGCTACTAAGCTGACCTCTCCACATTCAGAGAGACCCTTGGCTGGGCACACACACACAGCCGATCTGCAGGGAGCATCTGGGTGAGCAGGCCCTGTTCCACCTCTCCCTCCTTCTGGGCTGTCCACCCTCCACAACATCAAGTCCTTTGCCCCTGCCCTCAAGCCCAGGCTGAGGATTCCATGCCATCCCCCATGAGCGAGTGTGTAGGCAGGCTGGGGAGGGTTCCCCCAGCCGAGTCACATCCTGTGAGCAGATGTACAGCTCCGCTATGCCTTTGTGCTACGTTTAATTAACAGCAGATCACAAGATGCTAACATTCTATCATGTCAGCTCTTGCATTTGAGCTAACACAGGCATTAGCCTGTCAGTAATTAGCTGCTGGGTGGTGTCTTTTCTTCATCTTTTTTCTTTTTTTAATTGAAATCAGAGCATCTTTTTTCCTTCTTTCTCTCTTTCTTCTTCTTGGTAGTAGATGGAGTCTATGGAACACTCTGTGTGGACTTGGCTGTTTTTCCACATTCATGGACAATTAATTCCTAGCTCTAATCCAGTTACCCAGCAAACACTGAGTTGCCTCCCAATGTTGTCAGCAATTCGCTAGAACAGTTGCTCCCCCTATCCCTACCACTTGGGGAAATAAGAGGCAATAACACCTTATTCTGAAATGTGTGAAACCTATCTGAATTGGAATCCCTGACCATTTTCCTGTCAGTCTTTAATTAAGTTGGTGTTTTTCAACATCTGGCTTTTTTTTTTTTTTTTTTTTTTTTTTTTTTTGGGTTGAATTTTTTTTTTTCC
>SJYX01016962.1:55451-105490 GCA_006410675.1 Oreotragus oreotragus
TTTTTTTTTTTTTTTTTTCAGTTTGGAGTGAATTGTTTTGCTAACACCGAATACTAGCCTCAGTTGTAGGGTGATGTCCGCCACCATCTTCAGCATCAGCAGTGGCTCACATTCTGTCCACAGAGTTAAAAGCATCTGTCAGGTGCCAGTGATGGGCCTCACCGCGCTGGGCTCCGAGGATTAGGAGGCCGTCTCCCCTCCACATCCCAACCCAAGCACTCTAATGCCCTGATCTGAGCGCCTCCGTATGAAACGCTCCTCTGGCTCCCCACCACTCCAAGTCCCAACTCTCCAGGCTGGCCTGCACGCCTTTCACAGCCCACAGTCTGGCTGGCCATCCCAGAGACTCCTATGCCTCTTTATCCCTGTTGCACTGGAATTTCCCAAAATGCCTCATTCATGCAGCATTCTCTGTCCGGGCCACCCCGGCCCTGGGCCTCCTCAGCACCTCCACGGAGCTGCTCCAAGTCTCCCCGTGCTCTCCTATTCGCCCTACGCGTCTCCCTCCAAAACCTTACTGCACTCACTCGCCTCTTCTGTTGAGTTTGTGGCAGGTAAGGATGACATCCAACTCACCCATCGAGGTCACCAGTGATGGCCTCATGACCAAATCCAGCAGTCAGTTCTCTGACCTCTGTTCCCTCGACCTCCTGACACATCGCACACACATTTCTCTAGACTTCCGGGATGCTGGTCTCTCCTGGTTCCTGCCCTGCACCTGCTTCTTCATCCACTGCACTCTTCCCCCATCTCTGCCTGCTTTCTGGATGTTGGAACACCTCAGGCATGTCCTGAACCCTCTTTTCTTCTTGACAACGCTGTTTCTCCGGATTTGGCTTGTCCCAGTCCACGTCCTTACCCTCAGGCCAGTGTGCCGTAAGGGCTGGCCGGGGCTCTGTGTGTTAGCTTTATCTATGCAGCCTCTCTCCCTGCATGTCTATAAGGTGTCCTGGCAGGAAACAGAAGTTGACTTGAAGGTTCAAAGTTAGATTAGAAAACAGTGCTCCCAGAGCAAGCTGGAGCCTGTGGAGGTTGCTGTCTTCAGACAGACCACAGCTGTCTTCAACTGTGGTCATGGAGGGATGTAACTTTGGCTTGAAAAAAAAAAAAGAAGCTCAGACTGTAGAGGGAACTGGGTTGAAACAGCCCTGCTGCTGCTGCTGCTGCTGCTGCTGAGTCACTTCAGTCGTGTCCGACTCTGTGTGACCCCATAGACGGCAGCCCACCAGGCTCCTCCATACCTGGGATTCTCCAGGCACTAACACTGGAGTGGGTTGCCATTTCCTTCTCCAATGCATGAAAGTGAAAGTGAAGTCGCTCAGTCGTGTCCGACTCTCAGTGACCTCATGGACTGCACCCTACCAGGCTCCTCCGTCAATGGGATTTTCCAGGCAAGAGGACTGGAGTGGGGGGCCATTGTCCTACCTTGCTCTTTTCCCACCTTCTGATCTCCTGCTGGTGCCTTCCATTGGCCAAACCCAACCAGAAGCCACAGGACAAGAAGAGCCAGGGGCAGGGGTGGGGTTGGGGGTCGAGGGGATGCAGTTCACAGTGCTCTGACTCAGCCCCTCGGGCCCCGAGGGCAGAGAATTGTTGGGGCGCTGGGCAGACAGTCACTGTCACCGAATACCCTGTGCCGCTCATCTTCAGAACGGGAAGAGGGACGCAAGCCATCAGCCGCCGTATCGCCCTGGAAGGATGCTCACTTCAGTCATGCTCTCGCCTGAAGCCTGAACTAGAGCATCAGCTACATGGCAGGAGTGGGGAAAGAAACTGACCAGCGTGAGACTCAGGCCGTGGCTGCAGGCCCCAGGTCTGTAGCTGGTTGAGAGGCAGAGGCGGATCATCATTACTGCTTCTTTCTAGCACTCCTTCTCCGTTCCCCTCACATGCTGTCAGCCCCTCTGCTGGTGGGAGCTCTGTGCTTGGGAGGGTGACCCGGGTCTTCTTCCGTGTAGGGCTCCAGTCCTTGGTCAGCCCATCACCGTCATTTGCTGCAGACTCCTGCAGCCGGTTTTGGAAGCTATGGAATCACTGTCATTTGCTGCAGACTCCTGCCGCCTGTTTTGGAAGCTATGGGAACATCTCTCCCTGGCTTCAGTGGCTCTGCAGGTCCCAGGCCCAGTCGGTTTTCCCTCTTGTGCAGCAGAGCCCAGCTGCCGCTTAGTAATCAAGGTCACCCGCTCAGACCAGCTCGACCACTCCTTGCCTGTCAGTTCAATAGCACGAGGAGCTCAAGGTAGCCAAGAAGAAGCCCAGCTTCTGATTTAGTGGAGCCATGGTGGCATTTCCTGGTGGCAGCCTCGAGAACTAGCACCCCCAAGCCAGCTGAACCCATGGCCGCTGTTACAGTTTGGATCCTCCAAAAGTAGGCCCCATGGTGAGCTTAGGTATAGATGTGACTTGTGAAGGAGATGCTCCTGGGGGAGACCAGCTAGGAAGCAGGGGAGCAGGATAGGGAAGGGGGAGCGTCAAGAAGGGATCTCGTTTCAGGCTAGCTCTGCCTCAGCCCGGCGTGTGAACTCTGGCGTGCACATGCTGCCTCCCCTTTCCCTGGGTGTGAGGCCAGAGAACGGGGCTCTCACGCTCCTTCCCCCCTAGTCAATGGTGAAGGGCCACCTGGGGGATGTCAGTGCCCAGGCACCTCTGGCTGGCTGGACCTGTGTGCCAGGCAGGCTCTGAAACCCCAAGTGATGTTCTCTGAAAAGGCCTCAGTGCGTCTGTTGGGAGCAAAAGCACTCTGAACCCAGGAGGGCTCCAACCATGGAAAAGAGGAATCTGAGGGAATCTGGGCAGAGATCCAACACGATCTGCTATGTTGCAGAGACACGAAGCAAAAATTCCATAAGTGGGTTATGAAGGTGTCGCCGTGAGTAGACTGGGTAATGGTTGCACTGCTGTGAATATACTCAAAACCATTGAATTAGACACTTTAAATAAGTGAATGACATGGCATGTGCAATAAAGCGGCTATTTTTTGGAAGAGTGAGTGGGGATGCTTCTGGTGAGAGATAGCATTGTACCCTGGTCACTGGTTCTGACGCATGCTCCATCCTAAGAGGCGGACCCTCTACATCATCACGGGGGGCTGCCTGCCAGCTGGCGCTGTAACTGAGCCTCCTGCAGGCCATCCCACCATCTGCAAGCCCCTTGCCGCAGTGCTTTCCCTATTAATTGCATTTCTGGGTTTGAGGCACACCATGGCAATGGATAAAGCCTTCTGTAAGATCACAGATGGCAGTGCTGGCAGAAGTATCCAGCAGAGAAGGCAAGTCTATACCTAGATTCCATCAGGACTAATTGACGCATGATGGAAGACATCCAAGGTAATCAACTTGCCATCCTTGTGGTTTCCGGGGGAGCAGGGCAACACTGGCCCGTGTTATTAGCAGACCAGCTGCTGTGCCACGGCAGCACTCACCTCCACTTTGGTCAGGGAACTTCATGCCGTTGAGCCTGTGAAAAGCCTTCCTCCCTGCGGTTGCGGATCAGTGTTTGTGTCTTCCCCAAATTCATATGCTGAAGCCCTCACCCCAGTGTGGCCATTTTTGGAGATGGGACTTCTAAGGACGTAATTAAGTTTAAGTGAGGTCATATGTCTGGGGCCCTGATCCTATAGGAATAGTCTTTATAAGAAGAGATGCCAGAGAATATTAAATCATAAAATATTAAAGATGAATGTAGGAAAGATGTTTTATAGCCTTGCAGGGAAGACCTTTCTAATTATAACAAAAAATTCAGAGTACATAAAAGTAAGAATTGATAAATATAATTACATAAAAATAAGAAAAACTCTTTATGGCACTAAGAAGATGGAAAAGTCAAAACAAGTGACCAGCTGGGGAAAAAAAAAAAGAGCTTGTGACACCTATCACAAAGGGCTATTTTCTCTCTAATATATAGAGGCCACCTACAAATCACTGGGGAAAAGGCTTTCCGTACATGCACAGAAGAGGTCAGGTGAGCACAAGGCAGGATTGCGTGGTTTACAAGCCAAGAGAAGAGGTCTCAGAATGGAACCTACCTTGACGGCACCTTGATCTTGGACTCCCCACCCTCCAGAACCGAGTAGTAGATTCTCTTGTTTAAGCCACCTGGTCTGTTGTGGCAACCCGAGCAGGCAAATCCACCAGGTGCCACACTCGCTTTGCTCTTGAGCCCACTGACCTGGGGAAAGAGATTAATTGATGTCTGCAAGATGTATCCTTGTGTTCTGCTAGTTACTGAGAGCCTCACCAGCAGGGGTTGCCCTCTGGTGCACACTTCCTGAGAGGTGAATATTTCACACACTGCCTATTTTGAGAGGTCCAGCCACATACTCAGCTCCTTTTCTCCGGTTTTCCAATCTTGTTCTTTCCAAAACTTTGAGCAGCCTGCTAACCCATACACCTCTACCCATGAATCACTATAGATCCATATCTCAGGCCATCCCTCCTTCCTCTGAAGTGGATGTCAGGTAGCAGTTATCTTTTTCTATCTTTTTTGACCTGTCTCCTAGAATATTGGAAATAAAAACAAAAATAAACAAATAGGACCTACTTAAAAGCTTTTGCATAGCAAAGGAAACAATAAACAAAATGAAAAGACAACCCACAGATTGGAAGAAAACATTTGCAAAGGATGTGATCAACAAGGGATTAGTCTCCAAAATTTATAAACAGCTCATGATGCTTAACATCATCAAAACAACCCAGTCAAAAAATGGGCAGAAGATCTAAATAGATATTTCTCCAAAGAAGACATACAAATGGTCAAGAGGCACATGAAAAGATGTTCAACATTGCTAATTATTAGAGAAATGCAAGTCAAAACTACAATGAGATATCACCTCACACCAATCAAAATTACTACTATCAAAAACTCCATGAACAATAAATGCTGGGGAGGGTATAGAGAGAAGGGGACCCTCCTACATTGTCGATGGGAATGAAAATTGGTAGTTTACACTGGAGACTCTCATATAGTTCTCTCACTATGGAGAACTGTATAGAGATTCCTTAAAATCTAAAAACTGAGCTACCGTATGACCCTGCAACCCGACTCCTGGGGACATATCCAGAGAAAAGCATAGTCCAAAAGGACATCAGCACCCAAATGCTCACTGAATCACTATGGACAACAGCCAGGACGTGGAAGCAGCCTAGCTGTCTATCAGCAGAGGAATGGGTAAATAGATGTAGGACATATATCCAACGGAATATTACCCCGCCATTAAAAAGAATGAATTAACACCATTTGCAGCAACGCGGACGGGCCTAGAGAGTGTCATACTGAGTGAGTAAGCCAGATCGAGAAGAAGAAATATCATATGACATCCCTTATATGCAGACTCTAAAAAGAAATGCTAAGAATGTACTTGTTTACAAAACAGAAACAGACTCACAAACTTAGAGAACACACTTACGGTTGCCAGGGGGGAAGGATGAGGGGAAGGGATTGTTAGGGAGTTTGGGACTGACGTGGACACACTGCTATGTTTAAAGTGGGTCACCAACCAGAACCTCCTGTGTAGTGCAGGGAACTCTGCTCAGTGTTATCTGGCAACCAGAAAGGGAGGAGGGTTTGGAGGAAAAATGCATACTTATATGTGTAAGTCTGAGTCCCTTTGCTGTCCACCCGAAACTATCGCAACGTTGTTAATTGGCTTAACTCCAACATAAAATTAAAAGTTCAGAAAAAAGTTGCCCTCTGAAAGCCCCCTTCCCCCAAAAGATACTGCTGTGATTTACGTCAGAGCGCGTTCTGCCTGTGTCTCGCTCTAGGAGTTTTATAGCGTACCCATAGAAGAGTCTCCTTTCCCCACGGATTCTCCGTGCAGCCCCATCCACTCTGGCTGGCGGTGGCGCACCAGGCACACCGCCTGTAAATCAAGCTCCCAGTGGCTTCTCTTCCGGGAAGTCTCCAAAGGAGAGGGCAGAGCCCAGGAGTAGGTTCCATGGGCGTCTAAGCCAAGTATTCACACGATGGACTTACACCTCCGGACCAGCTGCAGTCTCGTCGTGCGTACATCTCTGCCGAGTGTGGGAACGCTGCTCTCCACACTCAACTCTGTGGTTTGCAGACGCGGATAAAATCCAGTGCGCTTGGTTCCTGTGACTGCATAGCAAATCAGTACAGACACAGTGGCTTCGAGCCACGCCCATTTATTACCTTGCAGTTCCTGTAGGTCGGAAGCTGGCTAAGTGCATAACCGGATTCTCTGCTCAGAGTCTCATCAGGCTGAAACCCAGGTGCTAGCCAGGGCTGTGCTGTCGCCTGAGGCTCAGGGCCCTCCTACAAGCTCGGTCAGGTTGTTGGCAGATTTTGTTTCCTAGTCCGTGTTGGACTGGGCTCCCCATCTTCTCGCTGGCTGTTGTTTGGGAATTATTCTCAGCTCCGAGAGACCACTCTCTGGTCCTAGGCATGTGGGCCTCTTACAACATGGCAGCCTACTTCTTCTTAGCCAGCAGAGAATCTCTTTGCAGGCTGCTATGATTGGGTTGTATATAATATCGTCACAGGACTGTCCCATCATATTTAGACAAAAGGGGAGAGGATTCTACAGGGCATGGACTCCTGGAGTCATTTTAGAATTCTGCCTACACACCTATCATACAGGGTCCCCACAAGAAACAGCGTGCTCCAATTAAGATAATTTAAGGAGGTCTAATAAAGGAATAATAAACAGCTCTGGCAAGGAGTAGGAAACCACAAGGACAGTGTGGTACCTAGAGAGCTTGGTTAGCATCCTTGAGTGGCTGAGTGGGGAGGGCACAGAGCAGCTAGTGGAACGTGCAAGGAGAGAAGGGGAGAGAGGGGTCTGCTATGAAAGAGCAGGGGCCTCCCCCATGGACACTCCACTCCGACTCGCTCCTCTCCTCCCTCCAGTCTCTTGCTGGGGGCTCTGCTATGCTGAGCCCAGTCAGGAGCCAGAGGGCCAGGGCACCCCTTGATGCGCTGCACAGGTCAGCCTCTGGAGCACAGAGCAGGGGAGAAGACGGACCCTGGGAGGGGAGGCAGTGGGAGGACATCCAGGCCGCAGCAGCTCAGGTCACCAAGTCCTTCAGTGTCCCCCCGGCCATGGGGTCCTTTCTCTCCCAGAGCCTGGAAGAGCTGCCAAGGGAGGAGAGCAAGATGGGTTCCCAAATCTTAGTGTTCTCTGCTCTGACTCTGGGGGCCATGCCCAGGATCACACCTCACGCCAATCTGCATCAGTTACTCCAAGTCCTGTTGGGTCCGCTTGGTCATAAGCCTCGAGTGGCAAGACGGTTTGTACTATAGTCTGGACTAGATACAGAGCTGCTGTTACTATGGCCCCATTTAAAACTGGCAGGCATGGCACTTTCTCAGTAAATGGTCAGAGATGCACTCCCAGTATATGCAACTTCCAAAACCCTGAGGCCCCTTCAGCACCATGCCTCTTCTTTAGGGGGTAGTTGGTACCAGATGTAACCACATGTCCTTCATTTTAGAGGAGCAAACCCGAATTCTATCTCTTCCCACCCTCTGGTCTACTGGAAACCAGAGAGCGAAGGAGTCCAGGAGACACTGTCCACAGAGGTCGTCCCCGCTGGACACACGGTGCAGATGGGATCTGTGTGAGATGCAAGCAGAGAGTAACTGACCCCACATCTCAAACTGGAGGTGGCAAAACAGCTCTCTCCGCTTTCTCAAGCCACCTCTAACCCCTGTCCCCACCATCACCTCCTGCCTGGTGGAGGGCAGTGGCTGTCTAACTGGACACCCTGCCTCCCTTTTCTCCCCATGCCATTATCTGTAAACAACTAGAGTGACCTTTATATATGAATCAAATCAAGTCCCTCCTGCAGTGGCTCCATTGCTCTTCCAATAAAGCCCCATCTCCTTGGCCTGGTTTCTGAGGTTCTGAATCAAATGGCCACCACCCAGGCTGGTACATGAGACAAATTCATCGTTGGTCCCTGCACAACCTACTTTGATGTGCTTGCTTGTTTTTAATAATGTGATCAGCACCCATCATTCCATTGCTCCAGACAAAAGCCAGGTCCTTGGCAGCATCCATCCAACCATCTGGTACCCAGTTCAACCATCACCTCCCCCATCCCCTGTAACCAGCATCCTGAATCCTGGTGTCTCACCCACTAGCTTTCCTGTTTTATTTCATCACATCCATATGTTTTCTTAAATGGCTCTTGAGTTACTTTAGGCTGTCGTCTTTGGGGCTCTTTTCACACTCGTCTTCATCATCGTGGGCTGCTGCAGCCTGTTGGCTTTACCCGCTGTGTGGTATTCCTGTGTGGCATCCCGAGTTCCTCACATTGTCCCTCTTGCTGGCACTTGGTGTGTAGGCTGGGCTGTGGGGGACAGTGCTGCTGTGGGTATCGCCGTCCAGGCCCCTGTCGGCCCACCTGCTGCCTCTCTTCCTCTCACCCACCTCATGCCAGCGCCGTGACCCGTCAGTTCATACTCCAAATCCATCCCTGCCCCAGGGCCTTTGCACCTGCTGTTTCCGCTTCCTGGAATGCTTTCATGTAGTGTCACATTTCACAGGGAACTTGTTCGATTATTTTATTCTGAAGAGCCAAATTCTGGCTGAGGAATGCTTGTGATGTGAAAACAACCTCCATTGTTTTGGACACTTCTGAGGGTTACCTGTAAAACTGGTAGAAAAGAGATAGGGAGCATCTTATCACTATGCTAGAGTCAGCATTCAGGAAGTGGGACCTGCCAGTGGTGAGGGCTGCCTGAGGCCACACAGCTGTCCTATTTCCTTGGAAGTATGAGAGTCTGCAGAGCTCAGTGGGTCCAAACCCCTTGTTCTTGAGAAGAAGAATCTGAGGCCTGAGGAGATGAGTGACTTCCCAAGGTACAGAGCCAGGCCTCGACGGTAACACCCCTGCTTCCTAGAGCATCAGGCTTTTCCAGGGCATCATTCATGGAGGACAATGTGCCAGGTAAAGGGACACAAAATCTTTCTGCTTTTCTGGCCTTGAAGGCAGGAATGATGCTGTTGGTGGAGCACCAACTTTGGAGCCAGAAAACCTGAGTTCTAATTCCTGGTTTCACCACTGAGCAGCTGTGTGACCTTGGGTAAGATACCTCCCCTCTCTGAACCTCGGTTTCCTCCCCTGCTGAGTGGAGATGACCGTGGTACCTTCCCCTTTCCTAGGATGCTTTGAGGCTCCAGCTGCTGCAGAGTGGGCAGGGGGTATTCCTTGGCGTGTAGAAGCCATCAGTGTGAGGGGATGCTGGTGAGGGGTGTCGGGGAGTTGCAGAGATGAAGCTCAGCTTCTCTTTCCATTGGTCTGAGAAGCTATAGGTACTCAAGGGTGTCTACAGCTCTTGAAAGAACAAGGACAGAAAAGGCTGAGATGGCTGCTCTCACAGCCCTCTGCCCAGCAGGTCTGATGACTCTCACTACGGGAACATGTGTTTGCCACTGCAGGCCTTGAATGTCTTATAAAACTCACAATTTGTTCAAAAGAATAAACAGCATGAAAGGGGTTGCGGAGCCTTCATCCAGGGCTGGCGGGGGCGGGGAGCTGCTCAGGGGCTGGTTTCCATTTAAACCAGATTTGGAGGCGTCGGTCCTCAGCTCTGGGTCTGGGAAGCCCTGCCGGTGCCCATTGTGTGCTTGACTGTGGCCTTGGGTGAGGGACCCAGGGCCTCGTGTTCTTTACTTGTGAAACAGGGGTAACGATAGAATTATTCTATGTGGTATAAGATTAATATATGCAAAGTGCTTAGAACAGTACCCAGGAATGATGAACCATTATGCTTACAGAAGGCAGGCAGGCGTGCATTCTGTGACACCCAGAGGGTTCAGTGCTGTGACAGAGGAAGCCTGTGGCCCTGGGAACCCAGGGAGGTCTCTAAAGAGGCAGAGGGGGGTTCCTGGAGCAGGAGACACAAGTTTTCCAGATATAAACTGGGGACAGGATGGACAGATATTGGGACCTGGCAGAAAAGCAATCCCTGCCACGTATAGGTTATGAGATAGGAATAGGTTTTCATATTCGAGAAACTAAGAGAAATTCCCTGGGGTTGAGAGCACCAGGGGCTGGGTCCAGGAGTCACGGGCTGCCTTTAGAGGATATGCCAGACCAGCCTGCAGCATCGGAGAAGGCTTCCCGAAGGCAGTGATGCTCAGGCTTGGTGCTGAAGAACAGACAGGTGTTAGTACTGTGAGGAAGGCAGGGAAAGGTATTCCAGGTGCAGGCAACAGCACATGCAAAGGGCTGGAGACCCGAGAGAGCAGACAGTGTGTGGACCTGTGTCAACGGGCTGAGCTGAATGGGTCAAGAGTGGACTAAGTGGACTAGTGGTAAAGAACCTGCCTGCCAATGCAGGAGACACAGGAGATGCAGGTTCTGTCTCTGGCTTGGGTAGATCCCCTGGAGGAGGGCTTGGCAACCCACTCCAATATTCTTGCCTGGAGAATCCCATGGACAGAAGAGTCTGGCGGGCTACAGTCCATAGGATCGCAAAGAGTTGGACATGACTGAAGTGACTTAGAACGCACGTGAAAGTCAAGTGGATTTAAGAACAAGAGGGCTGTGGAGTGATGGTGAGGCAGGAAGGGAAAGATAATCAATGAGTGTGAACTGTTGTTTTGAAAACTGAGCTCTGACGGGTCGGACAGAAATAAGAAGTAGTTGATGGGGGAAGGGGCTCTGTGGGTGTATGTGTCAATGAGCTGAGGACCTTAAGTGCTGATGAGAAAAGAGCAAAGAGGCTGCAAATGGAAGAGGGAGAGGATGGGGGTTGTTTGTGGGTTTGGAGGCCAGCTGTCAGAGAGGGTCATGTGATTGTCACAGAGGGCCATCAGTATGCCCTACTCTGGGGGAGCAGGAGGGGAGCTGTGGCTGGGGGTCTGAGAGGGAGGAGAGAAAAGAGGTTTGCTGTCAGCTCCGGGAGAATCTGTCCTCAGCGCCTGGACAGGACTGGCCCGCGGGGTCTTCAGTGTGAGCACTGAATGGGCAGAGGGGTGTGGGGCTGGGAAGGGGCCCCGGGGGCAAGGCTGGGGCAGCGCTAATTCTGGACGTGAACTCCAACTGGGCCCCAGGTGCCCAGTGACCATCCTGGCAGCGTTGGGGGTTCTGGGGCAGTAGGAGTAACCAGGAGTCAAGCTTTGCGGAGGGAGGACAGTGACGACAGCAGGCGAGAAAGGCCCTGGGCCCTGGGCTGCGGGTGAGAGGTTGGGAGGGCAGGTTCTCCTGGCTTTGGAAGCCCTCTTCTCCAGAGCCAGACTCCTCTCTAGATGGCGCACCCTCCCCAGCACTTCCCTGGGCCCCTGCCACACCTGCATGGCATCTCTAGGCCTCCTTGAGATGAGCAGGAGGAAGTTAGACATCTCCAGGATGACCTGCTCTAATCTCTCCAGGCAATTTGGTTTGGCTGTGGTCAGGAGCTTGTCCAAGGTTGCATGGTGAATCTAAGGGGCATTCAGGCCTCTCGCCCCTTCCTCCACCCAGAATAGCCCTCTGCAGTCGTTTGGGACCCCAGGTCTTCTCCAACCACCAATTCAGGCAGCAGGACTGCAAAGTGCCGCTGGGGAAAGCTGAAGGAATGGCCACAAGGGGGCACCAGGACCCAAGCCAACCAGATGCTCCAGCAGAGACCGCTCCCCTGTGCCTATTTAATATATTTCAAAGGGGCGATTAGCCGCAACGAGAATTTGAAGGTTTTTCAAGGGGTAGGGCTTCTCCCATCCTGGAGAGGAGGCGGGAGGCCCAGCTCAGTGCCCAGTTCTTCCAGACACCTCGGGCGAGTCCCTGCTCGTGCTGTCCAGGCCTGCTTCCTATTGGTCAGTGGTGGTACCTTCTCCACTGGATGGGTGTGGGAAGTGGAGGGATGGAGGTGAGTCCACCAGGAGAGGGCCCAGCAGTGCCTGTGTCTCCCCATCTCCACCCTGCAGTGATCTGTGCCCGGTCCTGCCCATCCCCTGCCCATGGAGTCCTTCATGAGCATCCCCGGTCAGGAGGATGTTTCCACACTGACCTAACCCCCACACCCCTCTAGGAAGTCAGAGCTCTGCCTGCTGGTGTGGAAACCGAGGGACAAGAAGCTGAGTGCTTTTGAGATCGCCTGCCTGAAAATGCCCACAGCAGGGGCAACTGGGCCAGGGCCTTGGGCTCTGTTCGTTTCTAGGCTCCATGAGTAGCCAGGTGCCAGAATCCCTCGGGGGACCAGGATTGGGTGCAGCAAACAGACTCATCAGCTTGTATAAGGCTGCACGTGGGGCAAAGAGTGCTGAGCCCTGGGGCGAGGGTTGCAAAGTTTAGAAATCCCGAGAAGGGGCCAGCAATCTGCCTTTGTTGCCGTGGCCCCAAGTAGTTCTCAACCAGAGCCCTCTGAACCAAGCCCTACGAGGCCCCACTCTGCAGCTGACGGCAGCTTGCCCAGCGTGCCAGGCTGGATGTGTCCCTGAGCCCGGCACTCCCATGCTCATTCCTTTCCTCCTTCCTGCAACATTAATCGCCTCCCACTCCCAGCGAGGCCACTATGCCCACAGTGCTCAGAGAGCAACCACACCACATCCAGCCTCTGAGGGACCCACAGCTTACAGTCACGTTCCCACCTAGAGAAGGCAGTGCCGCGCAGAGTGTGACAAGAGCCACGACCTGGGAAGCTCAAAGGGAGAGTGTTCCAGGCCGAGGGGACAGCACCTACAGGCCTGGAAGCAGGAGGCAGCACTGGAGAGGACGAGGTCTGGCAGGAGGGCAGGCTGTGATGGGCGGAGGGCCCGGGCTCTTACCTGGATGGGCCTGAATTTTAACGTCTCACCCACCCATTCTACAGCTGTCTTTTTGCTCCGACGTCTTCCGCTGGCCTGGGGGGCTCCCATGGCTGATTAACTTTGTGAGCCCAGCCCTGGCAGGGGCCTTGACACCCCCAAGCCCACACCTATTGTTGAGCTGCCCTCATTTGGAATGCAGGTTGAGAGGCGCGGGGTGAGTCTGCAATGGGGTGCAGGGGGTTCGGTTGTGGGAAGGGGTGGCTGGGAACAGTTGATTTGTTTTAGAGTAAGAGGCTCTGGGCTGCTTTCTAAACTGCAGCATCAAAGGCTGCTTGGAAACATGTACAGAATAAGGTGGAATGTTATGGAAATTGTCTCCTCTGCTTTGTGGCCTGGAAATTCACGGTTATTGAGAGGAATTTCCTCTGGTCCCATATTTCCCCCTCTTCCAAAGTAAAGCTTTTGGATCAAATAAATACAAATTATGGTCATACGTTTCTCCTGAACCCACCTGGCTTCACCAGCCATAGCATAAAGGGACTGAATTTTTTTCAAAAGGTCCTTCCAGCATTAGAGGGTTGAGATTCAACATGGTAACGTTCCAGTTTTCATCTTTCCTGTGACCGAGGTTTATAGTCATTGGTACCTGAGAGCTGCCTGGCAGTTGGGGGGACCCATCTCCTGTCCTAAGTTGGCCGTGCTGGGGTCTTGGGGACGCCCCTTAGACTTGGCATCAGTATCCTCACCTACCAAGAGGATTAATGATATCTACTGCTCCTCCATTTTCATTTTTCTCAAGGTAATATAAACACATTGTTTTAAGAAAAAAATCAAGGAGTATACAATGGACTGGAAACAAAAATCAACCATCCTCAAATTATCCTAGTCTCAAGAAGCCTCAATTCCAGTTCCACTTTCCAGAGGCAGCCACAGTCAGATCCCTGAAGCTATTTTCTCTGGACTCACGTTCACACTTCAGTACAATATGTTAACTGCTATTTCTCGCCTCATCACTTTGAGATATTTTCCGCTGGCTTCCTGGGGGGCAGTGACGACCTGGTTTTCTTCTGATCCTCTCGCCACTCCCCAGTTCCCCAAACTTCCAGTAATTATAGCACATAAATTTTCATTAAGTAGCTATTCTGGATTTTGTTCTCATGACTATGTAAATATTTACTAATCCTAATAGTATGCTCTGATTAGTTTCTTTTTCTCATACATCTACTGTTTTCTGGAACTAATAACTGGGTTGTTTTCTCATTTGTCTAGTTTTCTATGTTCCTCTTGCTCATTCTTCCCAAATCCTCTGGTAGCCGTGTACACCCCCTCTCCATAGCACTGTTCAGACTGCCAAGCGCGTCAGAGGCCCCGCTCAGCCCCGGGCTCCCTCCGGCCCCGCTGCGCAGCTGTCCACTCGGCCGTGGCTTTGACCTCTCCTGCACTAGCTTCCTTGTTTGCAAGATCCAAATCCTTCCTCATTCTTGATTTGTTTCCTTAGTTTAGTGGCGCTTGTCCTCGGTAGCTTTTTGGAAAATGGTGCCTAGAAAATACTTTTTTCGTAGTGCCCAGAAAATACCTTTATTCCACACTCACCTTTGATTATTAGCTTAGCTGGGCATAGAATTCTAGGTTGAAAACTGTTTCCATTCAGAGTTTCTGAGACTTGTCTCCACAGTTGTCTGTCTTCCAGTGTTGCTCCAAGAAATTCGATGATGCTCGGATCCCCTGTCTTTGTATGGCGCTTCCTTGCTCCTTTCAGTGTCCACTTGCCCCTCCTGTTTGCAGCACCCTTCCTGCAGAAGTTTTCAAATGATGTGCCTCAGTGATGCTCTTTTGTTTCTCCCTCGTCCTGGGCTCTCAAGTTGGAAGCTCACACCCTTCCAGGGTGAAAATTTTTCTCATACAGTAAGAAAACTTCATAACTTCCCTCCTTCATTTTATCTTTTCTCTCTTTCTGGCACTATTATTAGTCAGATACTACTCCCAGGACTGATCTTCAAGATGTCTTATTTGTTGTTTCCTATTTCCTATTTCTGTGCCTTTTTGCGTACTCTCTTAGCAGTTCCCTTACTGTTACCTTTTACAGTTTCTGTCAAGGGTTTCATTTCCGTCCTCCTGCCTGTTGTTTTGCCCTGCTGCGTGCAGTCTCTGTTTTCTCAAGGGTTTTTTGGTTTCTTTTTGTTTCGTCCCTGGTGACTCTTACAGGCACTATAAACAAACAGAAAATAGGAAGGAGGCTGTGCACCTGATTTCAGGGTGGAGGCACATTTGACTGTGGGCTCTACTGGGGTGATCTGGCAGCAAGTCAGCTTTTTGAAGAGAGAGTTCTAGAGACCGATTACTCCAGAGAGGACTCTCTCTCCATCCTGTGTCCTGTAGGGGTTCAGCTGCTTGGATGTTCCTGGGTTAGAATCCCTCCTGGTTCTGTGTCTCTGGGGAATGAGCCTTCATCTCCTGGTCTCCTGGGAGACGGAGGTGAAAGGCTGGGAGAGGACTAGCCATCTGACTGTAGGGTTGGGAAAGGGGGAACCAGGAAGTCTAACTCCTGCACTGACTTTCCACTGACCCTCTTCTTTTTAATCCACCCCCAGCCCTTACGCAGAGTCAGACACGACTGAGGCAACGTAGCAGCAGCAGCAGCAGCAGGCCCTACCTTCTTCCATAACTGGCACCTCTGAGTCCTGAGCATTGCGGGGGCTCTGCTCACATCCCGCAGCACCCCATCCACAGACGCAGAGCTCCTTCTGCTCGGCTACTGCGTTGCCACAGCCCCATTAGCCTCGTCTTTCGCTGGCTTTGCTCCTTTTCCCACGGTCTTTCTTATTTCTGTCCTGTCACCTTAATGGGGTTTTAGGAGGAGATGAGATCAATCCTAATCGAGGCTCCTTCTCTCATTTCACTTTCCCTGTATCAGGGAATCTAGGGAAGCCAGAGAAACATCTTCTTCCTTATGTCCATTAATATTTACGCAGTGTTTGCTCCTTCCAGGAACCTTCTTAATCCTGTTGTTGCTGTTCAGTCACCAAGTTGTGTCCGACTCCTTGCAACCCCATGAACTGCAGCACGCCAGCCTCCTCTGTCCTTCACTATCTCTCGGAGTTTGCTCAAACTCAAGTTCATTGAGTTGATAATGCCATTCAACCATCTCATCCTCTGTCATTCCCTTTTCCTCCTGCCTTCAGTCTTTCCCAGCATCAGGGTCTTTTCTTATGAGTCAGCTCTTTGCATCAGGTGGCCAAAGTATTGGAGCTTCAGCTTCAAAATCAGGCCTTCCAATGAATATTGATTTCCTATAGGATTGACTGGTTTGACTCTCCTTGAGAGTGTAAGGGACTCAAGAGTCTTCTCCAGAACCACAGTTTGGAAGCTTCAGTTCTTTGGTGCTCAGCCTTCTTTATGGTCCAGCTCTCACATCCGTACATGACTACTGTAAACACCATAGTTTTGACTGTAAGGACCTTTGTTGACAAAGTGATGTCTCTATTTTTTAGTATACTGTCGAGGTTTGTCATAGCTTTTCTTCCAAGGAGCAAGAGTCTGAATTTTGTGGCTGCAGTCACTGTCCGCAGTGATTTTGGAGCCCAAGAAAATAAAATCTGCCACTGCTTCCACTTTCCCCTTCTATTTGCCATGAAGTGATGGGACTGAATGCCAAGATCTTAGTTTGTTTGTTTGTTTTTTATGCTGTGTTTTAAGCCAGCTTTTTCACTATCCTTTTTCATTCTCATCAAGAGGCCCTTTAGTTCTTCTTTGTGTTCTGCCATTAGAGTGGTATCATATGCATATCTGAGGCTGTTGACATTTCCCCTTGCAGTCTTGATCATAGCTTGTGACTCATCCAGCCTGGCATTTCGCGCGATGTGCTCTGTATAGAAGTGAAATAGGCAGCGTGGTGATATGCAGCACTGGCATGTCCTTTCCCAGTTTTCAGCCAGTCCATCGTTCCATGTCCAGTTCTGTTGCTTCCTGACCTGCACACGGGTTTCTCAGGAAGCAGGTAAAGTGGTCTGGTATTCATCTTCTTAAGTAATTAGCCTCCAATTAAATAGATTTATATTTTTTTAAAAAAGAATAACAACAAAAAAAAAGAATTTTCCACAGTTTGCTGTGATCCACACCGGCAAAGGCTTTAGCATAGTCAATGAAGCAGAAGTAGATGTTTTCCTGCAACTCTCTTGCTTTCCTATGATCCAATGGGATGCTGGCAATTTGATCTCAGGTTCCCCTGCCTTTTATAAATCCAGCTTGTACATCTGGAAGTTTTGTTACAATATGTTATCTCGTGGGATTCTTTCTACCACTCTCTGAGGGCACTTAAAATATGCAGCTGGGCTCAGAGATGTCAGTGATTCACCTACAGTTACCCAGCGAGACCATCCAAACTCCTCAGCTGGACTGAGAGCCCTGCATGGTTTGTGCACACTGACCTCTCCAGCCTTCCTCACTCCCCACTCCTGCCGGCTGCATCGGCCTAAATGCCCCCTAGTGCTTGGCTCACCCCACTGTCTCTCTCCTCCCCCTTCCACGCCTTTGCATGGGCTGTTCCCCTAGAGAAGGAACAAAACAGTTGTCAGAAAGCTTGCCTGTTAGAACAAAGACTACCCAGGCTCCCAGCGCAACTGTAAAAGGCCCCAGAGTGAAGTCGCTCAGTCGTGTCTGACTCTGCGACCCCATGAACTGGGATCCTCCGTCCATGGGATTTTCCAGGCAAGAGTACTGGAGTGGGTTGCCGTTTCCTTCTCCAGGGGATCTTCCCAACGCAGGGGTCGAACTTGGGTCTCCCGCACTGTAGGCAAATGCTTTACCATCTGAGCCACCAGGGAAGTCCCAACTCATCGCCTGTCAGCCCTTGTGTCTATAAGAGCACGTTTTCCCCAGTGTTTCTTTGCAGTTTCTTTAGAGACCAACCCTTGCCTTTACCTCTTGCTTTGTATAAAAGGGTTGCCATAGCACAAACCTGGGATGCACATGCTTCCCTGTCGTTCTGTTTATCCCTCGAGGTGGGTTGTCATTTCTATAATTAGTAATTCACCTGTTCGTTTTCTGTCTCTGAAGGTGAGACGGCTGGCCAAGCCAGGGACAGGGCTGAGTTCTGATGAGAAACGCGGTGCCAGTAGGAGAAATAGATCAGTCGCCTGGTGCTGCTGCCAAGACAGTCACTTAACTAGTCTGCGTGGATTCTGTCATCATTAAGAGGCTTAGAAGAACACATTCTGCACACAGGCTCTCTCTTTTTCAAAAATAATGGCTTTACTGAGATGTAATTTACATGCCATACAATTCACCCATTTAAAGTGTACAAGTCATTGGTTTTTTGCATATTCACAGAGTTGTGTAGCCATCATTATAATCAGTTTTGGAACATTTTTATCATCCCTGCTAAGAAACTTTATAACCATTAGCAGTTACTTCCCCTTCCCCCTAAGCTCTTATTCCTGGATGAACACTCGTTTATTTTCTGTCTCTATGAATTTTCTTATTCTAGAATGTCTTATTCTAGACATTTCAGATAAAAGGAACCATACAATACACAGTCTTTTGTGACTGTCTTTTTTCATTTAGCATAATGTTTTCAAGGTTTGCCTATGTTGTGGCAGAATTAATACTTTATTCCTTTTTAGGGATGAGTAATATTCCAGTACATGTATATAACATTTTGTTGATCTATTCATCAGTCGTGGACATTTGGATTGTTTCAGGGGATATTCTGAATAATGCTACTATAACCCCCAAACATTTATGTACAAGATTTTTTGTGGATATGATTTAATTTCTCTTGGATTTTTATTCTAAGAATAGAATGGGGTGAGCCAAGCACTGGGGGTCATATGGTAACACTATGTCTAACTATTCAAGAGTTTGCCAGACTGTTTTCCACAGCAGCTGCCCTACTACATTCCCATCAGCATCGTATGAGGGTTCCGATTTGTTCGTATCCTCACCAACATGTGTTATTATCTGACTTTTTGACGACAGCCGTCCTAGTGGGTGTGAAGTGGTTTTCTCATTGTGGTTTTAATTTGCATTTCTCTGGGGCCAGTGATGTTGAGCATCTTTTCCAAGATGTGCTTTTGGCCACTTGCTTTCTTTTCCAAGATGTGCTTTTGGCCACTTGCTTTCATGTGCTTTTGGCCATTTGCAAATCTTTGGAGCAATGTTGTTTCAGATCTTTTGCCCATTTTAATTATTTATTTTTATCCTAACAGCTTTATTGAGATGTATATTACACATATTGTAGGTGGCGTCATTAAGTGTACATTTTAAATATTTCAGTGTATTTGTAGATATGTGCAATCATCACAGTTTTATTTTTATTTTTCGTCTGCACGGCATGTGGAATCTTAGTTCCCCAGCCAGTTACTGAACCTTCATCCCCAGCATTGAACATGTGGGGTCTTAACCACTGGACCAATGAGAAGTCCCTTTTTTGCCCATTTAAAAAGTAACTTATCCTTTTATTATTGAGTTGTAAAAGTTCTTTATGTATTCTAGGTGCAAGTCTCGTCACATATATGATCTGCAAGTCTTTGCTCGCCTTCTGTGAGTTGTCTCCCCTTTCTTGATGACGCCCTTTAAAGCACAGGCAGTTTCATTTTAGTGGTGGTTGATGATGCTTGTGCTTAATCCAAGGTCATGACGATTTATCCCTGCTTTTCTCAGTTTTATAGTCTTAACTCTTTCATTTAGGCCTTTGACTCATGTTAAGTTAATGTTTGAATATGACGTGAGGTAGGGGTCTAACTTTATTCTTTTGCTTGTGAATATCCAGTTGTCCCAGAACCCTTTGTTGAAGAGACTTTTCTTTCCCCATTTAATTGTTCTGTCATCCGTGTCTGAAATCAATTGACCACAAAATGTGAAGCACTGTTTCTGAACCCTCAGTTCTATCTCATTGATCTACCTGTCTATCATTATGCCAGTAGCACAGTGTCTCAATTACTGTAGCTTTTAATGAGTTCTGAAATCGGCAAGTGTGGGTCCTCCAGATTTGTTCTTTTTTCAAGAGTGTTTTGACTGTCCTGGGTTCCTTGAATTTCTGTATGAGTGTTTAGATCAGATTGTCCATTTCTGGAAAGAATCCAGTGGGATTCTGATAGTGATTGTATTGGACCTGTAGATGAATTTAGGGGGTATTGCCATCTTGACACTATTAAGTCTTCTGATGAATGAAAACATAGGATACCTTTCCATTTATTGAAGTCGTCTTTCATTTCTTTCTACAATGTTTTATAGTTTTCAGAGTACAGGTTTTGTGCTTGTTAAATTTTTTACTGTTTTATTCTTTTTAGTGTTCTTGTAAGTAGAATTTTTCTTAATTTCATTTTGGATTGTTTGTTGCAGATGGGTAGAAATTCAATTAATTTTTGTGTTTTGATCTTGCATCCTGCAACTTTGCTGGATTCATTTATAAGCTCTAATAGTTTTATTGTGGATTTCTTAGGACTTTCTACATACAAGATCATGTCATCTGCAAATACAGTTTCACTTCTTGTTTTCCAAATTGGATCCCTTTTATTTGATTTCTTTGCCCAACTGTCCTGACTAAAACGTCTAGCACTCTATAGATGTTTGTTAGGTTTTGCACAGAGTCGGACACGACTGAAGTGACTTAGCAGCAGCAGCAGCAGTATTCAACTTTTCCATTTCCTTGTTGATCTTCTGCCTCGTTGTTCTATCCCTATGGAAAGCGGAGGCATTAAAGTCTCCAGCAACTGCTGATGAATTGTTTGTTTCTCCCACCCATTCTTCCAGTTTTGGCTTCATATATTTTGGGCTCTGTCATTAGGGGCAATATTTATAATTGCTATATTATTATATATATATATATTTATAATTGCTATATTAATGTGGATTAACTTTTTAATCACTATAAAATGTCCCTCTTTATCTTTAGTGATATTGAACATTTTTTATAATCCACTTTGGACAGACTTTTTACAACATCATCATTAGAACAGCGACTCCTGCTTGGTCCCAGGAAGGAATATAGGAGCCGCATCTCAGGCTTCGTCAGCTGGTCACTCTCCTCTTTCTCTTCTCCCCCAGACAACAGTTCCAAGCCTCTGTTTCCCTACCTTTAAAATAAGAGGATTGGAGGACCTCCCTGGTGATCGACAGCTAAGACTCCAAGCTCCTGATGCAGGGCGCTGGTCAGGGTACCTAATGCACAATTAAACATCCCATGTGCCACAACTAAGACCCAGTGCAGCCAAATAAATACATATTTATATTTTTAAAAATGAGAGGATTGGGATTTACATTTGCTAAGGTCTTCTTTAGCCCTTTTTGGATTTGAGCGTTCTGTAATTAGTATTTGCAATGAAAAGGGAAAGTGAAGTCACTCAGTCGTGTCCAACTCTTTGTGACCCATGAACTGTAGCCCACCAGGCTCCTCTGTCCATGGGATTTTCCAAGCAAGAGTACTGGAATGGGTTGCCATTTCCTTCTCCAGGGGATCTTTCTGGCCCAGGGATCAGATCTTTCCGACCCAGGGTCTCCTGCATTGTAGGCAGACGCTTTACCATCTGAGCCTCCAGGAAGGTATCATTTGTTTTTTATTTTATTTTTACAATAGGTGTCATTTATTAAATGCTTACTGTGTGTCTAGCATTTTCATATATCTTATCCCTTTTACATATGTACAAGTAAGGTAGAGATTTTTACCCTTGTTTTACAGGTTAGGCAACAAAGGCTGAAAAGGGTTGGAGGAAATTTAGAAACTAGGAATAAGCATGAAGAAGCAATAAATTCCACCAACGTCATCTCCCAAAGACAAACCACTCTTTAACTTTGGAGGTACATCCTTCTAGACATGAGTACATTTTGTGAAAATTATTTTCACACCACGTATTCTGCCTTATTTCACTACATAATGTTTCCAGAACATTGAGGGAAGGGTTTTCTCACAGTCAGAGCTGAACAAAGATGAGAGAGGCTGCCTCGGTGATAGTGAGCGTCCGTCGGGGGAGTGTGTGAGCACAGCAGCGTGCACACATGGGACAAGGGCTCTCCTGGGGGCTTTTTATGAGTCTGACTCCCACCCCCACTCTTCCTGCCCCGGACTGTGAGGCCGTCCAAGGTTAGGACCAGGCTGAGTAATCTCACTTCCCTGTGCCCAGTTCAGAGAGGCCTTGGAGACAGCTTGATGAATTGATCAGCATGAGCCAAGGGACTCAAGAGGGAAAATGAGAAACAGCTGAGTCTGAAGTCTCTCTGGGCTGACTCTTGAGGAAAAGGAGTTGGGACAGAAGTGTCCTGGCGTGGGCGCTACACTCAGTGACAAGTCCCTGCTTGCCCCTATCTATAAAGTGGGGGTAGACTGGTTTCCCTTCACACCCATCTGAGATGGTCTGGGTGAAACTCTGGGCCTTGTTGACAGAAAAACCTTGAAGCTTTGGGATTCGAAAGTTGGGGCCATCTCCCACAGCGGGGGCCTGAGAGCCACAGGGGTGAGTCTCCAGCCAAACTGGGCGTCCGTGTTGTGTGACACACTGAATGCTCGTGTGGAAGGAAGACTCGAAAGACCTCGAGGAGCCCCCGTCACTGGGGGATGAGATGCCCCAAGAAAAAGATCATGGAAACACTGGCCAGCTTGGAGGGGCTGTGCGTATCCCAGAGCCCTGGCTGGCAGTTAGCAAGCCTGTCAGCCAGCCTCCACCCCTCTCCCCCTTGCAGAGTGACCTAGGCAGGCCCCACTTCCCGTGGTCTCTCCTGGCTCTGATCCTGGGACCCCGTGAGCTCGTCCCGGGCGTGTGCCGTCACCCGGGCTGCTGGGCATTCACCCTGCCCTGGTGCTGGGCACCGCACTGTGGGCGAAACAACGAAGGCCAGCTTGAGGGAAGCGGGACTCAGAGGAAGAGGAGTGAGCTTAGGGTCCGGTAGCCCTGGTCTGGTGCTCTGAGCTTGGATTACTTCTCTCTAGGTTGTTTGAAGAGTGAACGGGCTCCAAAAACTCCTGTTGTCATGAGCAAGGCCTGAAAGTTGGGGAGACCAAGGCAGGCTCTTTCTTGGCCCATGGGTGGGTAGTGGCAGCCTGGGCTGTAGCAGATGCCTTGACCTTGGAGGGATGGCCTTGCCTTTGGGCAGCCAGGCCCATCAGCTGGCAAGGGTGCACTTTATCTCTGCTTCTGGCAATGGCTAGATTTCTCTACTAATCATCAACCTACCCAGGGAGATGCTAAAAGCAGCGCTTGCTCCTGGGCTCATGTTCAGTGGCCGTCAGGAGGGCTCCATGGAGGAAAGTCTATTTCAAGAGCACATTAAATGCACAGAGAGAAGTTAAGAAAAGAGACATTTGCAAGTGATGGGAAGGTAGGTCACATTGGGGGTGGGCCTACCTTCTTGGATGGATGTATGACTACTTGGTGCAGCTTCAAACTCTCTTTAGAACAAGTGATGTAACGAATTACTCCACTGCTGAACTGGTAGTTTGGAGACTTCCCCTCCCCTCCACCACTGTAGCTTTTCACGGGCACCAAATACTGCCACATCTGATTTCTTAAGCCTTCCTCACCTCAGTGGAGTCATGGTTTTCCATTTTTCAGTTGAGGACACTGAAGCTCAGAAAGAGCACGTGGCTTGTCTGAGGCTGTACAGCCAAAAGCGGAATGGAAGTCCCAGGCCCTGGGTAGAGAGGCTGGGGTGTTCTGACTGGTGAGGACTCTGCCCAAGACAGCATGGGGTGATGAGAGGTCGGCTCTAGAGTCCTGCAACCAGACCCACCACCAAGTTACCACACGTTCCCTGCCAAGTCAGACCAATTCCTGGGCCTCGGTTTCCCACTTGTACTGTGACCCTTAGAGTTATGAGGAGAATGCTCAGGGTAGTTATCTAAATGGGCAGTCCTCAAATGGACAAAAAGAGTTACATTTCCTGAGATCCTACTGTGTGACAGTATCACCTCATGTAATCCGTCCCCTAAGGGAGGGCCATTGTCCCGTTTCAAGGAGTAGAAGCCCAGACTCAGTGAGGCGACCTGCCCAGGGCCCCATTCTGAGTAGATCTGAGGACACAAGATCAGTGCTCCAGGCCTCACCATCTTTAGGGAGCCACGAACACCGCAAGCCTCAGTTTCTCCATCAATAAAAGCAGAGCACTGGTGCCAGTCATATTCCAGGCCTCTCTGGGGCATGGAGGCACCTTGTAAAGCCGGGCTCCATGGAGACGGCGGCACAACACTCAGCGCCTGCCGGGGAGGGACGGCGTCCAGGCCCCGGGGAGCCTGTGCTCCTGGCAGCCCGCCCGGCGCAGGACTTATGACCTCACCCTGGGCCGCCCTCTCCCCCTCCTTTGCTTTCTAGCAGGAGACAGCCACCCATGCCCCCTCTGGGGGCTCATCCCCACCCCTCCCCTGGGCCCTGACTCAGGTTGCCCACCGTCTGGTGTGGAGGCACAGCTGACCCAGAGGAACGCTTGGGGGAAGGCAGACTGCCAAGCTTCCGTGAAAGCGCCGGCTTGCCCGGGCACAGGCCCTCCCCGTTGCCAAGCTGATCTCCTGTTCCCTTAGAGCTCTCTTTTTTAAATTTTTGTTTGTTTGTTTTTTGCCTGCCCTGGGTCTTCATTGCTGTGAGTGCGCTGTCTGCAACTGCAGCAAGCGGGGGCTGTTGCCGTGTGTGGGCGTCTCGCTGCGGCGTCTTCTCCAGTGCTGGAGCACAGGCAGGGCGCCCAGGCCTCAGCAGTTGTGGGCTCAGATGCTCCACGGCACGTGGGGGCTTCCCAGACCGGAGATCGAACCCCTGTCCCTGTATCAGCAGATGGACTCTTATCCACTGGGCCACCAGGGAAGTCCTCCCCCAGAGCTCTTGATTCTCCAGGAGCCGAGAGGGCTGGAAGGGCCATCCCCATCCTCCAAGTGAGGAAACGGAGGCCTCAGGTGTGAGACATTCAGTGGCAGAGGCAGGAGGTAACCTGGGGTTGACTCCCAAACTTGGGATTTCATCTCAGCTTGGCACATGCCATTCACTCCAGGAGTCTGGGGACAGCAAGGACATGAGTCCAAAATCTGGCTGGGCCATGTGGTCCTGGGCAAGTGGCTTCATCACTCTGGCCTTAGTCTTCTTCTCTGTAAAATGGAGATGACAGTAGGACCTTCCCGGCAGGGCTATGTGGAGACTAAACAGTTAGCACACAAAAAGCACTGATAGTGCTTGGCTCGTGACAACCATCAGTTTAACCTCAGGACCAGTGTCCCCAGCCCCCTTGGGCCCTGAAGCCACTGGAGGCTCTGGGATGATCCCACCGTTAGGTTAGTGGAGGAGACTGCCCAGCACTAAGCATCATGCAGGCGGGTAAGCGGAGTCTCTGAGCAGCACAGTGACCCACAATTCTCTGAGCTCCTGTTGCTCCTGCTCCAAGGCTTGGCTGCCCCTGAATGGCTCATACCTGAGGGAGCTGTTGGGTACATAGGTGGGTAGGGCTCTGGCCTCCCTGCCAGGGACTTGCTGAGCTGTTGCAAACACCTTTCCTTCTCTGGGACTTAATTTCTCCTCTTGTCAATCACGCCTATCCCTCACCTCCGAGGGGCCATTCTGAGCCCTCGGAGCCTCAGTTTCCCCATCTGGGAAGTGGGGGCATTGGTATGATGCTGCCCTATCTGCGGTCTGGCCACCCTCAAACCTCCAAAGGATGACAGAAGCTTGTGTGCTCAGCCTGCAGTCCCTGGGTCATCATTGCTCCTTCCCAGCAGCCTCCAGACCAGGTGTAGTTCCCTGATGCCCGGCTACCTGGCAGGGGAACATGAGGCAGTGGAGAGCAGAGGCCCCATTCTGGCAGCCCCTTCCTGCTGTCCTGGACCTGAAGCCTATCAGCCCTGAACCTCGGAGAAAATATTCAGTCAGTAACCCAAGCCTTGGCCATCCGCTTTCCCTGCAAATGTGCAGTTAATCACCTGGACACACTCTGCCCTTAGCCCAGCCTCAGGGAGAGCGATGCAGAGTGGCCGGCCCTGCTGCTGCCATGTGATAAGAGACAGTGGCTGCCGCAGCGCCCTGATAGGGCCAGAGGGGCCTTTGGAGTTTGTGCAGTCCAGCCCTTGACCTTGACTCTTTGAAGTTGAGGATGGCTTCAAAGCTTCCTGTGCATTCCTGCCTGCACACCCGCAGGGGTGGGGAGCTCAGTCCACCCCAAAGTAGTCCCTTCTGCTTCCAAGGGCTTGGCTTTTTAGCAATCTGAAATCAGCCCCCAGCTCCATTCCTGGCATCCCGTCTGCTTGAGGGGCTCCAGCCAGCTAGCTCCCTCTCCCCAGGGCTCCTGCAAAGCTTTGGGGTTGGGGCCAAGGTCTCCCAAGCATCCTGTGCTCCCAGGCACACCTCGAGCACCTGCAGCCACCATCAGAAATGAGGTAAGCAGACCCCGCCCCGTCCTGGCCAGAGCTCTGCACACGCCGAGCTATACGTCATTGGCAAATAACCCCAATAAAGAAGTGTATGTGTGTGCTCAGCCACTCAGTTGCCTCCAACTCTTTGCGACCTCATGGACTATGGCCTGCCATGCTCCTCTNCCGCCCCGTCCTGGCCAGAGCTCTGCACACGCCGAGCTATACGTCATTGGCAAATAACCCTAATAAAGAAGTGTATGTGTGTGCTCAGCCACTCAGTTGCCTCCAACTCTTTGCGACCTCATGGACTATGGCCTGCCATGCTCCTCTGTCCATGGGATTTTCCAGGCAAGAATACTGGAGTGGGTTGCCATGCCCTCCTGCAGGGAATCTTCCTAACCCAGGGATCAAACCCACGTCTCCTGCGGCTCCTGCATGAGCAGGCAGATTCTGCACCACTGAGCCACCTGGGAAGCCCCTAAGAAGTGTTTATTAAATCCCAACTGTGGGCCAGGTCCTGTGCTGGGCACTGGGGACACAGGGCCACCAACGTGGTCCCTGCTGTGACAAGACAGTTGTCCAGTGAAGACGACCTCGGGCCCCAGCCCCACCCCCAACAGGGCCCCAGCCCAGACTTGCCTCCTGCTCCTGTGCAGGCTGCCTGGCCACACTGGGGCTGCACCAGTGCTTTTCTGAAAGATTTCAAGCATAGCCAAAGAAGAAGAGAAGTAAAACAAGCCCCAGAGAAGAGTGGAGTGGACCCTCCTCTAGCTTCACCTGCAATTCAAGATGAGGCCTATTTCCTTTCTCTCTACACCTCTCCCCTCCCAAAGTTATGCTGAAACCTGGCCGCTCCAGTTCTGCCTTGGCCCTAGGTCACCCACTAGACCCAAATCCAACCCATGGCCCTGTGGGAGCTCAGGCATCACCCTGCTCCTGAACGGACAGGACACAGGCCCTTGGCGGGAGGCAGCCCTGCGCTGAGGCTGTTTCTTCCCTGGCCCTCAGGTGGCCCTTCTGCAGGTCCCTGACACACCACTGCTCCCAGGGCCCAGGAATAAATCAAAGAGGAGCTTTGGCGCCACAGCCCCAAGGCCGATGAGGGTTGGCACCTCCTGCCCAGTTCACTTTCCGTGTGCCTTTTCCCCAGAGACACGGTCACTTAGGAACCTATAAATCCCTGGCAGGGCTGACGACCCAGGCTAGTATATACACGGACACTTTTTAAAGCGTAAAGGTCCCCTCTGGATGGTGCAGACGGGCGTGTGCCAGAGCTCCTCAGGCCACCCCCCAGCACCCGCACCAGGATCCTTGCTCTGCCTGCGCTGACTCTCTCGGCAGCCTCGGGCGAGCCACCTCTCTGAGCCTCAGTCCCTTCCCCTGTAAAGGATGTTCCTTCCTTCACTTCCTTTCTCTGGAGAACGGGGCCGTCGCACTTACCTTGCTGAGCGCTTGCCGGGGTCTCACAAGCTCCATAGGCGCCACAAAGCATGGGCTGCAGCAGATTTTCTGGCAGGGTGTGTGGACAGAGCTCAGACTGGACCCAGGAGGCTGGGGTTTGCCCCTGCCAGTCACTGACCTGCTCTGTCACTTTGGACACATCATATTCCCACTGGGCCTCTTTCCTCAGTTTGAAGATGAGGGGTTGGTCAGGCAGTTGACTTAATAAGTACTTGCTGTGGCCCTACTGTGTACGGGGTTCTATGCAGACAGGCCCATGTTTCCTCGCTCCCATCTCTCTGTTCCACTGATGTATGTGACAAACATAGGTTGAGCACCTCTGTGTGCCCGGCGCTGCCCTAGGAGCTGGGCAGTCAGCACTGAGGACAGGGCAGGACCTGCCCTCGGGGCAAACGTCCTAGTGGGAGCTTCCCTGGTCCGTTCCTCCACGGGCGCAGGCGGAAGGCAGCATCTCCGCACAAACCTGGCAGATCCCCCCATCACTCCCTTGCCTGCAGACCCCTTTCTCCATGCCCATTAGGCTGGGCTAGGGATGTGGATGGAGGCTGGAAAGGGTTGCAGACATGGAGCCTGTCTGGTCCTTGCTCCATCTGTGAAGGTGGGGCTGGGGTGGAGCTGGGGATCTCAGGGGGCCCTCTCAGCCCTGAGGGTCTGGGTCACAGGGGACCACAAGGGCCACCAGGAACAGAGGAAGGAGAGGCGGGGGAGTCCCTGGAGGACAGAGCCAGGTATGTGCCCGCCATCAAGGGGACCCTGGGCACAAGGGGAGATCCTGAAACCCACTCACTCCACCTGGCAGGTGGAATTCAGGTTTAGGAGGGAGTCGATGCCATGGGCTCCTGTCCCAGCAGTGGAAATAGGGCAGCTGGGGCCGCAGCGGCAGAGCAGCAGGAGGCCGGGTCACCACCCCCCACTACGGGCGCTCCTTTCTGCCCACCCGGGTCTGGTTGCCTAGGACGCAACCAAACGGGCTCCATCTCGCATGGCTCTGGGCCTCCTGTGGCTGCCCTGGGATCAAGGGACCCAGGAACCGGCAGCGGCCTGAATGTGAGTGTGGGGGGAGCACAGGCAGAGGGACCCAGAAACTCTGAGGTGGCCAGCAGAGGCCTCCCCGTCACCTCCACTGTGGGCGTCTATGTGGACACAGTGTGAGAGAAGCTTGAAACAACTGGCTGGGGCCTGGCTTTCCACTGCAGAAGAAAACAAACACTGACGCACAGGGCTGGGAGAGTCCACTTTCCGACAGAGGATGGTCTGAGCTGACACCACACCCCTCCACCAACCCCACTCCAAACACATAGAAATGCTGCATAAAATGTTACTCGGGGAAAAGCCCAACTGGCTGCTCTCCCCCAAACCTCTTCCCACTGACCTCCTCTAGGCCTGCTTCTCAGCCCTCTTCTGCACCTCGGGCAAGTCCCCTTGGACCCCTAGACCAATCCGACAGGAGCGAGGAAGGAGGACGCACATGCGGGAGGATGGGGAGAGAGAAGAGAGCCTCCTTATCTGGGGTCAGACCTCACAGCTTAAAGAGCGGGGACGAGAACCTGGAGGAAAAACGGAAGCAAAGGCAGTGAATCTGGAGGCGTGGAGAAAGGGACGGAGGAGAGGCTTGGAGGAGGAGGGAGGACAAGGACGCTGTGGAGAAACGGGAAGACAAGGAGAGAGAGCGGGGAGGACACAGGAAAGGGAGATGGGGGCCAGAGGGCCCCTGATGGAGACAGGGGCCAGGCGACGAGGAGGTGGCCCGTCTCAGCGTGGCCTGGACAAAGGCTAGGGCTGCCGGGAAGTCTGCGTGGCTGGGCGGGGAGGGCAGTGTGGCCGCCGTCTCTGCAGGCCTGTGGGTCTGCACTCTGGGTTCTTCTTAGGGGTCCCCTGGGCTAACTCAGCTCCACCGCCCAGAGAGGCTTCCCAGGTGAGGAGCACCACGCCCTCCATCTGACCCTGGTCCTCCTGGGGGTGTCGGTGGGCAGCAGGTGTGCCTCCTCGTAGGGGCAGTAATCCCCATGCCTTCAGTGCCCCTCTGAGGCCGAGTCCCTGGCACAGGGGCAGAGCTCAGGAGGGGCACGGATCATGGTGTTTTCTAAATAAAGGAGGCAGAGAGCCCTGGCCAGGGAGGGGCTCAGGTCCGGTCTCCCAGCGGGCCCTGCCCTGGGGTCCCACCTGCTGCTGTACATGCTTAGAACTGGAGGGAACCTGTGGTCTCAGGGCATCAGGACAGAGGGTCCCCCTGATGATGCCAGGAGGAGGATCAGAGGCTCTGAGGAGACCCCAGCAGGGGAGAGGAGCAATCCCTGTTCAGGGTCGCTCACACAAGTTGTGACCTACGGAGCCCCACGGCGACCGGCTCTGGGCCCCGCCTGGTCTCCACTCCTGTTCTCTCTCTCTGCCCTTTGTTTCTCCTGCCTTTGTCTCCTTTTCTCCCTCTCTCCATCTCTCTGAAATTAAATGGGATCCAACTGCCAGCTCCCTGTGTGTTCTCCCGCTCACGGCTCGGCCCTTTTCATTATTAATAGAAATCTGTTCTCATCGTACAGTTTAATTCTGCTTATCTGGAGTGGATTAAGTGCTCACAATGACAAGCAGTATTGATTCCTGAGCATCCCTTTTGCCATGACCTAATTAGTTCCACAAACCCAGTGGGGGATGGGACGAGGGGGCGAGGGGAGCCTGGGTGGGAGTCAGGAGCCCCAGGTCCCCATCACCCATGCCAGTGTGATGAGTGACATCGGGCCCATTGCTCCCTGTGCGGGGCTTGGACTGGCCTGCCCTCTGGGAGGCTGAGGCCAGGAGAGGAGGTGGGGGCCAGGTCACCCCGAGTCTTCGAGGGGGCAGAGGGGTGAAAGCATGTGCTCTGGGGCCTGAGGCCTGGGTCTGGATCCCAGCTCAACATCTGCTGGCTTTACTGTGAGGACAAGTGACTTGACTTCACTGTCCCTCAGTCTCTGCATCTGTAAAATGGGAGGAACTGGCAGTCTGGCTGTGGCAGGAAACACATGGCCCTCGCAGTCTGGGGCACCTGAGGAGGGCTCAACAGAGGGATGGCACACAAGGCTGTGAGTTGGCTGCCAGGCAAGCAAGTCAGGACAGTGCAGTGTCCTGACCTCCCTGAGAGTGGGACTGACTCCAGCCCCGGGCCCTTGACTGAAGGGGCGAACGCGGGCCGTGTGGGAAGGCCCTCGACCTTCACAGGAAGACACCAGTCTCAGGGGCACACCCTCCCCCTCCCTGCCATGCTAGGCTCCTCATGGGGTGTGGACAGCCAGGAGCCAGCGGCAAGGGAGCCCCAGAGACAGGTCGGGCCTGGACAAGGGCAGGCAGGGCGTCCATCTGGTGTGAATGAGCTGACCCAGGAAGCACACGCAGGCCGGCGCAGAGCAGCCGTCACAAGCCCCCATAGATTATGGGGCGGGATCGGCCACACGTCACAGGTTCTGCCCCACTTGATTGGGTGGCCCCTCTGAATCCTAGTTACCTCTCTTCTTAATAAAGAAGAGGTTGACTGGATCTTTGCATCTTGCTTTGCCTAAACTAACTACGCAGTGCAAAAGGATGGCGTCCTTTTGACCTGGGCTTAGATCCCAGCTGCTCCTCTCACCTAAATTGGGATAGGAAGACCCTCCACAGGGCTGTTTCCCAGAGCATGGGTGGTGTGGGGTGGAGGAGAGCGCTGCACACAGTGGGTGCTCAGCAAGCATGACCTCCTTTGCTTCACTTCACTTCAGCAGGGACAAGGCAAAAATTTTCCTTGAGGATTTTGTTTTTTCAAACCAGGTGACCTTCAGGGTGACGTGGTGAGACACAGGACACTGTTCAGACACCTGCACAGGCCCGGGCTGTGGGAGGGAGGGAGGCAGGCAGGGGAGGGTGGGCCTGCGGGGCTCTGCGGACAAAGGGGGCTCTCCGCACTCCGTCTGTCTTCAGGGGCCCTGCCTCTCTGCCCCTTGCCTGCTGGGGCTGTCCGATCTCTGTCCCTGGAAGGCCTCGCCTGTTTTCCCAAAGCCAGCTTCAGAAGTGAAGTGTGTTTTTCCACCAGCCGAGGAGTCAGTGCAGAGAGCAAAGGTCTGGGTCATACTGGAATTCCAATTTCAGTCCCAGGCGTGGTCTGCTTGCCTGCCAGCGGGCAAGAGCTTTTGCCTTTCATTGACATCCTGGGACCAGTGCTGGTGTCCGTAAGGCCCACAGCACGTGGCGGGACCATGTGACAGGTTTCCCACTGACGGAAGCCAGGGACCAAGCGGGGCTCGCCCCCTGCCCCGTTACGCCCTCCTCCACCACTCTCCTGGACTCGGCCTCGAGGCTGAATCACAAAGCAGCCCCCAGGTCTCATTTCCAGTTTTTAATGCTTTTCTTGTAAAACCAAAAATATAAAACTGACAGGGGAATGGAAAACAAGTTCTGTACAATTTATATACACGAGGTCTGTGATTTCAAAACCGTTGGGGAGACAAGAGGAAAGACACAGTCAAGGGATGTCACAGGTCATGGATCCTGACGGGCACCTCTGAGCGCCTGGCTGGGGCTTAGAGGCTCACTCGTGGCCAGACCCGGCTGCCTTCTGGGGAGCAGTGGCCTGGCTGCTCCGGCTGGCTGCCCTGAAGGTGGGAACGGCCAGCAAGTGGGCAGGGTAGCATCGGCGGTGGAGGGCGGGCAGGTGTGGGCAGCATTCAGGTGTCTGTGTAGATGGAGGGAATGTGACTCAGGCAGTGGTCAAAAGCCCCGTTAGGGAAGAAGCCGCAGTCCTCGGGGCCACTGGACACGACGTCCTCAGATTGTGGTGGCAGCGTGGTGGGACATGGGGCCTCAGCCAGGGCCTCGTAGCCTGTGGATGTGGGGGACAGGGTCCAGGCTGGAGGACTCGCACCAATCCATGTGTGAGCAAACAACACACCCGTCCGCTCCCGCCCACCCCCAGTACACCCTTGATGAGGTTCACACCTGCCTCTGGTGTATGTGTGTGACACGTGTCCACTCACAGAGTATACTGTACTTGAACACACAGCCACACATCTGCACACAGCACCTTCATATGAAATGGCCCAAACTTGCTAATACACAACCATGCACACACATGTGCACATACACAAAGAAGGGGTCACAGGAGGAGGACGCGTGTGCACAGACAGGGTGTGAATGTCAGCACAAATGCGATGTGGAGCACGTGTGGCAGGGAGTTCCTTCCACACACAGGGGGCTCACGCTGCCAGGAAGCCCCTGTGCTAACCCTACACGCACATGCATACACGTGCCCACGCAGACTTGCCCCACAAACACGTGCAGGAGGAAGACATGTGCAGACCGGGGAGCATGTGTGTGTGAGCAGGGACACACAGGCTCACACGCAGATGACCCACAGGTTTGTGTGTGCTCAGCTGTGCCTTGGTGCCCATCCCTCCACCCCCTGCTGCATGCCCACAGCTGCCCAAAGGGCCTTGGGTACCAGTCTCCCCTTTGTCTGGTGCCCCCCATCCTGCCCAGTCCTTGTAGCTTCCAGCTGGATCTGAGCCCTGAGGCTGATCTGGAAATTTCTGCTTCTGATGCCCTTCCTCCGAGCAGGCCCTGTGGTCTGGGCCCGATTCCACCTGGGCTGTGTGCAGCCCTCCCCTCTCCCTGGGTTCTCCATCCCAACATGCGCAAAGCACACAGCACAGGGATGAAAAGGAGGCACACAGGGGAGGCTTACCTGGGGCAGGTAAAGGTGCGCTTAGGCCATGATAGCCGTTGGGCCGCAGGGGGTTGAAACCATGGGCCTCCCCCGCCAGGCCGTCCCCACTGGCTGCCTGCTCGGCCGACCGGTAGCAGTCACCGTAGGGGAAGCAATTCTGGATGGAGTGGAAGCTGCCCTGGTAGCCTGCAGGGGGAGGTGGCAGGGGCTGCATTCAGAGAGGGAGGAGGGGGCCGTCCCCACTGTGCAGCTCAGCCTCCCACACTGGCCCACTGGCCTGGAGGGTGTGAATAGGAGGAGAGAGCCCCAGGCCAGAGGAGGTGCCGGGGTCCTACCCTGGAGTGGGCTGGGCAAAGCACTGCTCCATGGCTGCACCTGCCAGCAGAGCTTGGAGGGCAGGGACTCTGGGTCTTCCGTGCCCTTCTAAGGTGCCCCATCACTCACAGCTCCTCCAGAGAGCCAGCCATCCCCACCTCAGCCACTGCGCTCCGTGATGTTCCCTTTGATGCCCGGTGGATGGGACAAACTCTTCTCCACCCCTCATGACAAATTTGCTCCTGGAAGAGACCCCCCAGTGAAGCAAACCGGGTCACCTGTCTCTCACCTTCTCCCCGTGTGGCCCTCAGTGCCAGCCATCATTCCAGGTACCTGTCTGCCACCCCGTGGGCCAGTGTCTCCTTTCTCTCATGCAGCCCGAGCGGGAGTCACTGGGTATATCTGGAAAGGGGGCCCTCCTTCCCGGCCAGAGCTTACCTTGAGGGCTGGGCAGAGGCTGGGGTGGAGGGCTCTGAAAGGGCGGGTAGGGCGGCTTGCTGGGGAGTGTGGGAAAGGGCTGGCCCCCTGGAGAACGGCTCTGGGAGGATGGTGGCAGTGGGGGTGGCCCAAGCCCCTTCAGTGGACTGACCATGGGCGAGAGGAGGCCAGGTCCCAACCTGGAGAGAAGAGAGACAGTCAAGGTCCATAGACGTTGTTCAAGTTAGTCCCAGACACACAGCACTGACCTCATGGGTTCTCGTGAGGGTAAAATTAAATAAAGCAATGCAGACACAGCACCCGGTATGATGTCAGAAACCTTCTTAGCCACTCCGTGAGTCATCAGCATTATCATCAAGATGAAGGGAAGGAAAACTAGCAGTTAGGCCTGTTGTCCAAGCTGGCCTTTAGTCTCTTGCATGGTGTACTTTTAGGGGTTTTCTGCCTACATCTCTCGCCATCTCTCCTCCACTTGCATACATCCTGTGATGGGGGACTCACCACCTCCATTTGTACAGAGCCTGAAGGATGCTCACATTCTGAAGTAAGACCACAGTGGCTAACACTTGTTAGCCCTGAACCCAGCTGAGCCCCGGCAGGATGTCTAACCAGGCTGCACAACACTGGACACCAGGTTCCTTCCTTGTGCCGCCTTCCTGAGCACTTGAGGTCTGCTCACATGAACCACAGTGACCCTGGGGTCAGGGGGACTGGGCTGAAGGCTCACAGCCTCTGAACTATTTATGTGCAATGACTGCAGAAAGACGGAGAGTGTGGAGGTCCAGAGTCTTTATTTTCTTCTTTGCATCAATGGCTATGTTGGACTGTTCATGTTAGAATACCACATATACTCACTGTCATAGCTCCATGTAACCCCTCCAGGCTAGCCATGCTGTCCCTGCCCACCCTCTAAGACTCGAGGAAGCATGACAGATCAGCGTCTTTCTCAAAATGGAGGAAGGAGATCTGGGGAGAGGTCGGTGGTCTTCACATCTGTAGCTCTGCAGGGTCCCCATCTGCGCTCTCCAACATGGGCCTCTGGCTGTCCCTGCCCCTGTGGTGACACTGCATCGTCATCATTCCAACGTCTGGGACACACACCCCTGTGAGTGGGCTGAAGACAGCAGAAGAGGGCTTCCGCATCGGGACCCTGGTCCCCAGGCCAGGATCGGAGACACTGGAGGTACCGGCCAGCCTCCCGAAGTTAATGAAACGATCCTCTTCCAGGCTCCATGAGTTAACCGCCATTATCACCATCATTAGTGTTTCTAAGCCTGTTCTCACAGGGCCATCCAGTGGGTCTACAACTGTGCTCTATAAACTGTGGAGGGCGGTGTACAAGCCAGGTGTCCTCAAAACCAGTTCTCTGAGCTGAGGCTGAGACCAGGCGTGGCCAGGAGGAGGCTCCTCCTCCGTCCAGCCTGCTGCGTGGTGCCCTCCTGTCTTATACCAACCCCATCACGGCACCCACACTCCAGCCTTTTCCCTACTTCCTGTCCATCCCCTCTGTTGGGAGAGACCCCGTGGGGACGGCCAGGCCTGGTCTTCTCAGCCACTCCCTGCTCAGCACCACGCCTGGCACACAGCAAACAGCTGATTAATACTAACAAATGGGTTTCTGAACCACTCAGCTACAAAATCCAGAGATTAACAGCACTGCAGACTTAAGGAGAACCAGATCTGAAGGGGGAAAAACATGCATTTTCAAAGTTTGTTTTTCCTGTCTCAAACCTGCCATAAATTCACATTTGCCACCTTCACAGCCAGTGAAATTAAACAGAACACGACTCTCCCCGAAGTGGACGGGGAGGCTGAGGTTCTGCCGCTCTACCTGAACTCTAAAGGAAAAAGGATCGTCTGGAGCGCCTCTTCTGAGTCATGCAAATGATCCCTAAATCAAATATTTTTGCTTCAATTGGAACCTATAAAAATTAATAAAAACCTCACTGGCCTGGCAGACGAGGGCTAAATACCTCGTACATGGCTGGGGAGGAGGGAAAAAAAAAAAAAAACAACACCCTATTGGGCGTCTTCTCTGAGCCAGGGTAAATAAATTTGGTCATGAAGTCAGGCCCTCTTAGCATATTTTTGAGTGAATCAGATAATTCTGTCAAGCTATTTAACGTCCCAGCAAACCGCCAGGGAGCCACGAGTGGCCTTCCTTGTTGATTTTGGCAGGAAAGGGAGGCTGAAGGCTTTTCCCCCTTCCTCGCCTCTTCTCAGGGGCTGAAAAAAGAAACCCATTCAAGCTGGGCCCAGTCCTGGTGTCAGGCATGAGGGCCCTTCTCTCAGGCAGCCCCGGGGGAGCCTGGGCGCCTGGCTGGTGGGAATGGCTTGCCTGTCGCTCCCGCAGGCGCGGGTGGCCGGACGGGCTGGGGGTCCCGTCTCAGCCTTGTCATCACTCTGCCTCTCACTGCAGGAATTTCTGATGGGCACTTACGCAGGCAGCAGGCAGGTGATGAATGAGGCGGAGCAGAGTGCGCGGGCCCGAGTGGGGAAAGGCCTCTGTGGTTTGTCTTTGGTTGGAGATGTCTGGGGGCTGGCTGTGGGTAAACAGGTGGCCTGAGCCAGTGGGTGGGTGGGTAGTGGGTGGGCGTGTGGGTGAGGGACAGGAGGCTGGCGTCCATGGAGCCTGGACCAGCCGACACACAGCATCAGGCACGTGCACTCGACCCTCACCACTTCCACAGAGAAGGGTATTCTAATGCCCGTTTCACAGAAGAGGAAACTAAGGCTCCAGGAAGGCCTGACTTTCTGGGTTTCCCTTGGTACTCCACCAGGCTGCCTCTCTGTGGCTCTTTGGCATGCACAGCCAGACTTCCCTGCTCCATGAATACCTGGGGCACTCCCTGCACGCCCACGGGTTCAGCTCTAACAAGCTCTGCTCTCACCCAGCCAGACTTCTCAAGTCCGGCTCCTTCCATGGGACTCTCGCCTGCTGGGGGTCCCTCCTCCCTCCCACCGGTGCTGGCTTGGGCTGCCATTCACTCACTGTGGGCATTGCAGCCCATCCCCACACTGCAGGCTGTGTCTTCTCATTCCCAAACCTGACTTGCTCACTGCTCAGCACCTTGCAGACAAGTCCTGCCACAGGCCTTGTGATCTGGCCCTGGTGGCCTCTCTCCTGAGCTTGTCACCCCATATGAAGCTCCAGCTTCCAGAACACACGGAGCTCTCGACACACCTGCCCTTCCTCCCAACCTCTCCATTCCTACTTAACCTTGGAGGCCCCGCTTAGCGTCGCCTCCAGGAAGCAGCCCCGACATATTCCCCCAGTGCACTGCGCCCTTCTCTGGCTTGCCACAGCCTCTTCCTTCCTCCCAGAGGGCTACTCGCCCGGGGTGGGAAATCCCTGTAGGTCTATCACAGGGAGCTTCACCAGGGCTGCGGGACTCAGTGGCCCCATGCCAGGGCATCCATAACTGGACACTGAGAGAGCAGGCGAGTGAGTAGCAGGAGGAGCCCTGGACAACAAGCTGGGCAATGAACGCAGGCCAGTGGCCCCGGCACAAGTAGGCCAAGGCCAGAGCAGGAAGGACAGGGGAGGAGGAAGGCGGTGGGGTCAGGCTTTGGGGGACAAGTTTGCTCAAGCCCTGCTGGTGATGAGCTAAAGTAGCAGGAAGGGTAGAGGGAAGGGCTGTGAGGCTTCCCTCTGCTCATTTGCAAGGAAAAGATTTCCCAAGTACTCGGTCAGTTCAGTTCAGTCGCTCAGTCGTGTCCGACTCTTTGGGGCCCCATGAATCGCAGCACGCCAGGCCTCCCTGTCCATCACCAACTCCCAGAGTTCACTCAAACTCACGTTCACCGAGTCTGTGATGCCATCCAGCCATCTTATCCTCTGTCATCCCCTTCTCCTCCTGCCCCCAATCCCTCCCAGCATCAGGGTCTTTTCCAATGAGTCAACTCTTCGCATGAGGTGGCCAAAGTATTGCAGTTTCAGCTTTAGCATCAGTCCTTNCTCAGTCGTGTCCGACTCTTTGTGACCCCATGGACTGTAGCATGCCAGGCCTCCCTGTCCATCACCAACTCCTAGAGTTTACTCAAACTCATGTCCATTGAGTCGGTGATGCCACCCAACCATCTCATCCTCTGTCATCCCCTTCTCCTGCCCTCAATCTTTCCCAGCATCAGGGTCTTTTCTAATGAGTCAGCTCTTCGCATCAGGTGGCCAAAGTATTGCCGTTTCAGCTTCAACATCAGTCCTTCCAATGAGCACCCAGGACTGAGCTCCTTTAGGATGGACTGGTTGGATCTTCTTGCCGTCCAAGGGACTCTCAAGAGCCTTCTCCAACACCACAGTTCAAAAGCATCAATTCTTCTGCACTCAGCTTTCTTTATAGTCCAACTCTCACATCCATACGTTACTACTGGTAAAACCACAGCCTTGACTAGACAGACCTTTGTTGACAAAGTAATGTCTCTGCTTTTGAATATGCTGTCTAGGTTGGTCATAACTTTCCTTCCAAGGAGTAAGCGTCTTTTAATTTCATGGCTCAATCAACATCTGCAGTGATTTTGGAGCCCAAAAAAATTAAGTCAGCCACTGTTTCCATTATATCCCCATCTATTTGCCATGAAGTGATGGGACCACATGAATATTCATTAGCAAGGCTTATACTGAAGCTTCAATACTTTCACCACGTGATGCAAAAACCTGACTCATTAGACAAGACCCTGATACAGGGAAAGATTGATGACAGGACAAGAAGGGGACAATAGATGATAATATGGTTGGATGGCATCACTGACTCAATGGACATGAGTTTAAGCAATGTCCTAGAGGTGGTGAAGGACAGGGAAGCCTACAGCATTGCAGTCGTGGCATTCAGGCTTGACAGAGCGACTGAACAATAACACTAAGGCAATACTCACTCTGCACCTTGAAAACTGAGGAGCCACAAACTCCACATGCACAGGATTGCTCCCTTTCCCTTTCAAATGGTTCTTCCTCCAGTGCTCTGAATTTAATGGAAGTCTCCACTACAAAGTAATTTCATAGCTTTGGATATGTGAGCATGCACCTGAAAACCTCTACTTACCAATATGGTCATCTTCACAAAAGAAAGAAAATTCTGCCTTCTACAGATCCAAGTTCCATGCAATTCTCAACTTTTTCAATTATCACAATCACATGATTTTTTAAAATATGGTAAAATGTAATTTTATGCTCTCCTGTACACTACTTCACTTCAATCTTGCCATTTCTACCTGAAAATCCTTAAACACACTCATCTCCCCACAAAATACTGTATTTCATCTAAACAACTGTTGTCATTCTAAGGATAAAATTGACAAAACTAATGACTACCTTCAAAAACCTTTACTCAAGGACTGAAATTCCCTTCTCCATTGTTTTCAGATTCAGTAATGACCTGCCACATGCTCTTCCATTTCCACCCAACTTTTCCTAATAGTCCATGTCTACTCCATTTCTAGCAAATTTACATTGATACATTTAAGTTACACCCTTCTACATGTGTCTATAAGAAGCAGACTGTTTGAGGACCTGGTGTTTATTATTACATAAATTCTCAACTCTTCAACTGCAAGCACTAGTAGAACGTCCATTACAGAAGTATTTACATGATAATTGTATCATACTTCCTTGCAATTACTATCACAACATTGTTTACTTTGAAGAAGATCCTCACCACATCCTGTTTACCATCCTCTGGTAAACCACTCACATTTTACCTAGGACTCTGAGGGACTGACTGAATAAGCCAATGAATATAGTGCAAATACATACCATTTACACATTTCTCTTAAGAGTAGGGGAGTTTGCATTCCTTTTCCCAGCAAAACAGAGCCTGGATACTCTGGAGTCACGACTCATAAGCAGAAAGGGGCTGATAGCTGGGAAACATGAAATGACTACTGCAGACATGGTTGCAATGAACAAACTAGCATTGTTGGAAATACCCAAAATAATATAAGAGATGGAGGAAAGTGTATTAAAATTAATAAAGATGCCCATCAGGAGAAGGATGGTTTTAGTGGCTCTGGACTCAGCAGAGGATATGGAGGAGCCATTGATTCTATGAATATTTTGGACTCTTTGCTTGTGCCTGTAGAGGGTGAAAACTGTGGAGCCACTGGCCAAGATCATGACCACAAAAGAAAAGACAACAGGCATGGACATCATTGGTGCATATGTTTCTCCATAAAGATCATTAGGAACAGCAGAACAATGTTTGAAACTTTTTCTATTTGTGATGCTTTTGTTACTCAATATTCCAGTCACGAAAATAGGATAAGTGATATTTAACATCATGTTCACGACCCAGCACAGGATAATTGAAGGAACAACACACTTGAGAGCTTTCACTTTAAGCTCTGCCCACCTGGAGTTCCTGGGACTGATCGTGATGGCCTGGAAGACACTCAAGATGCATGCGATGCCAATGGATGCTCCCCTGCCCACTCCGCGAAGATAAGCAAAAACTCTGCATGCAGATCCACTTTTCAGACAATTCCACCCAAAAGTTGTTATTGGACTGCAGAATCCAGTAGAAAACAGAATGAAGATGTTGGCTACAATAAGGTTCATCACAATCAAATCTACGGTTCTCAGCCTATCCCCAGTACAACACAGGAAGAGATAACAGTAAAGAAGAGAGAAATTCCCCAGCATTCCAAATATTGTCTGTAATAATAAGATGGATCCTGCTGCCAAATCACCAGTAGCCATGCTCTCAGGTCTCAGTGACTGATGGCTGTCTTCTGAGCTGAAGGTCTTGAATGGGAAGATGAGGCACGGAACACAAGTAGCAGGTCAACAAAAATCCAATATTCTCCACTTATCAATAATTCCTACTTTAAAAGAGTTAATGTTTTCCTGTCATATCAGTGCTTCCAAGAGTTGAATGAATAACCATTAAAAAACACTTGATTGAATGAATCACTGTTAAGAAAGCCACACAAATAAAAACATCTTTATTCCTCTCACATTCATGAGGCAGACAGTATTATCTCCCTTATAAAGATGAGGGAAACATCACCCAGAGAAGTTAAATGCTTAGTCTATATTCACTTATTGGTTGTGGGCAGATGGCTAGCGAGGATTTGAACCTGGCTGCCCCAGTAACAAGGAAGGTGCATTTGCACCAGAATACATGCAAATGCTAGTGACCTGTGTTCCTCAACTAAACCAGATCTTAATTTAGTTTTACAACTTGTTGTTTCAGTTTAGTTTGGTAGTATTATGTTTGAAAATTTAGGTACTGGGACTTCCCTGCTGGTTCAGTGGTTAAGATTTCACACTTCCATGCAGCATGTGCTGTTTAGATACCTGGTCAGGAAACAGGATCCTTTATGCCTCATGGCAAAGCCTCACAAAAGAGACATTCTAGGGTCAAGTATAAATTTTGAATAAAGCTTTATAGATATTCACAAGGAATATAATACTGCTGGCAACTGGCCTGTGTTCAAGTTGGATTTAATGAATATAAAAATGACTCAATATTAAGGCAGTAAAAAACGACTCATTTACTCTCAATCCAGGAAAAAGCACAACGGCACAAGTCATAGTCTCATGGAACACCAAACAATGATACCTGATTAACAGTTCACTAAAGAAACAAAATTAGTATTAATATTAATTTCATGTGATATATATATTTATTTAGTAGTATCTGCAGTGTTACCTCCAGGAGATCGTCCCAACACAGGGATCGACCCCAGGTATCCTACATTGCAGGCAGATTCTTTACCACACGGCTGCAGGGCCACAAGTGGGGACAAGGCCTAGGTGGGCATCTAGGGAGTGGGCAGTGGGGGCCAATAATTTGCTCACGAAACACACAGTACAAGCCAAAGAGAAGTCAGGGTGAGCCTCTTGAGAAGGCTTGGGTGCAGCAGCCCAGCCCAGAGGGTCTGGATCAGGGTCAGGGGTAGGGGGGATGCAGCACCTTCCCGGGGCCACCCCCAGTGGGGAGGCGAGGGGGCACGAGGTGAGGTGCCAGGAAGCCCCGTGATAATATCATCCACCAGCTAGGATGCCTGTGAGGCAAGGAGGACATCGTGCCCAGTGAGTATTTGGTACAGAGCACAGTACACAGGAGGTGCTGCATAAATGCTGGCTACTTTCATTGTCAGTAACAACCATTAGTGTGCGGGACGCCTGCCCTCACCTGCCACTCATGCAGGTGCCCATCTGCTGTCCCAGAGGAGGACTGGCTTGCTATACATACCCATCCCGGGTGCTCTCAGCCGTGGGCAGAGGGGACAGATGGTGGTGGGGACTGGTGGTGGCGTCCAGTGGGTGGTGCCTGGAAGGGACATCATGCATAGAGGGCAGGATGCTTGCTGCCAGCCCGTTATGGGGGGTGATGGAGCCAGGATACATGCCTGCAGGGAAGCAAACAATTATCACTGGACTTCGGCCGCTCCCTAGAGATGGCTGTGGTCACCCCAGGAACTGTGTGCCCGCTTATGGAGGGAGAAAGACAAGAAGGGAAACCAGCATTGTATTCCTAGATGGTTAGGCAAACAGACAGGGGGAGATAATGGCCCCACTGGGCTCCGTTCATGCTGCACCTGGGGGGTTGTGTGCGGGGCTGAGGTCCACGCTGAGTGCAGAGGTGGACTGACACGGGGCTGTCAGACGCGTGGGGTGGTTGGCCCCTGTGAGTGTGTGTGTATGTATTTACTGGGGCAGAGGCAGATTTGAATGGAGTAAGCTGCCTCAAATCTCTGGAGCTGTTCTGGGAAAGAAGGGGCTTGCTCCATGTAGCCCCAGTAGACAGAGGCCTGGGATGAAGGGAAGCTTGAGAGGAGACTGGGGCTCTGGGACCGGCTGTTCCTTCTAACAGGCAGATTTGCAGTAGGGTCACAGGTTGCCCTTGGAGAAAATGAACTGCCCGTCCCCAGACGTGTGTGAGGAGAGCCTGGATGTTCGCCGTGAGGGGTTCCAGAGACAGGATGGCTGTGCTAGCTGGATGGCAGGTTGGCCTGGGAGCCCTGGGGAAAGGGATGTCAGAGACAGTTGTACAGGATGTGCACTGTACAAGGGTCTCGACTGAGCACAGGTATCAGCCATGCTGGAGTCTCAGATTCTAAACCTCTGGAAGACGCCTGCAAGTGGAACCACCTTTTATCACCTTTTACTCCGAAAGGTCTTTCCCTTGTTAAGACAGGTCAGCTAATGAATCAAATGGAGGACACGCGTTGCTCAGGGCAGGGGGGTCAACATGTATCATGACTGACACATGTCAGTCGCATGTTGCTCCAGGGACCCCACTGAGGGCCTGCGAGTAGGGACCAAGGCCAGCGCTTCTCAAAGACCTTCACAAGGAACCTGAATTAGAGAGAACAAGCCCCTCCTCTGGGACTGGAGCCTGAGGAGGTCACAGCAAGGGTTGCAATTTTTTGATGTTCCCTATTTTATCTGAAAAACATGGGGCCAGTTTTGCACCCCCTCTTTGATCTGCCACATTTACCGGTTTTCATAGAAATTGACATCTTTTCCCAGAAATCCGTTCATCAAGTCGATGCCCCGGGAGGACTCTGTGGACCTGGGGACGGGGCCCTGAGCTGCCCTGAGGCTGCATCAGGTGCTCAGCTGTTATATTCCGAGTGTCACCCTGGTCATCCCGGATCCACCCTCAGTGCTCTCAGCACCTCGTGAGGACCACTGGGAACAGAGCACACTCTCCTCGGGGGTGGGGTCAAGGAGGAACTTTTCCTTTCTCAGGTGGTTGGGGTTCCAAGGCTAGCCCACCCCAGGCCTGCGAGTCAGGGCACCACTACCAGGAATTGAGCAGGACAAGGGCAGGGACTGCAAGCTCAGTGCCTTAGGAGGCACAGCAGGGAGCAGAATGAGTGGACTTGCAGGGGCTAGTGACAGGAAGTGGGGACGATGGCACGGCGCCGTGTGTAGACCAGGCAGTCTGCAGCCCTGGCCTAGAGTTAGAGCAATAGGCATTCAGTGGAAGGGTTATATTCAGTGAAATTCTACTCTTACAATAAATGCATTATCATTGACAATTCATTAAGAATATACTATACGTCAAGGTCTTTCCCCACACTATCAAGTTTAAGCATCTCAACAACTGTCAACTGGGGAGATAACATGATGTCATTTTAAGATGAAGTCTTAAGAACTTCAGTAATTTGCCAAAAGTCATGCAATGGGCAGCTAATCAGTCCTCCCAAATGACACCAAGAGAAAGTTCATTTAAAGTTAGGCTCGGCTCAGGCGCTGGCCCGTCAGGCTTGGGGCCTCTGGCGCAGGCTTCACTGCCAGGCTGTGAATGGGCTCTTGGGGGCCCTCTGCCTCTCAGCCCCACTCCCTCCTGGCCCCTGTCTCGGGGATCTCGGCCCCCATGGACACCACCACCCACCCAATCATCTGCCTCCTCCCTCAGCCGCACACCCCCGCCCCCCAGCTTGGTCAGGAAGGCGCAGGAGGGGGGCTTCTGCGGACAGGGCCTGGCTCAGCACTGCTCCTGCCTTGTTCCACTCACCACTCTCTGTAGCACCTCCTCACCTACCATCTTGAACCAATCTGGGGGCCTGACAGTTGGGAAGGCCTAGAATCCTGATAAATCCTGCTCTCTTCCCCTCAGCCGTGCTGACCTCATGCTTCTCACGTCCTCACTGCCCATCTCGTTACCTGGGGCGGCTTGAAGGAGGCCTGCCAGGTAAATTCCTGAGGGTTTCCTGTGAGGAGAGCTGGTCCTTCCTGATGAGAGGCAAGCTTGGGGGAGCTTCACATAGTCAGGCAGCGAAGATTGGAGGCCGCTCTCACCAGCCGCTCCCTAACCTCACCCCTCTGTTCTGGACTCTTCCGTCCACACTTTCCCCTGCCTTTGCCTGGCCCCAGTCCAGGTGCCTCCCTGTCCAGCCCCCTGAGGGCAAATATACGGTGGGCAACTGAGTGTGTGAACCAGGCACATTGAACATGCGGACAGTGGGTAGGAAGGAGGAAACCACCATTATCGTAAGGAGCAGCCCGGCCTGATCAGTCTCTCCCCAGAACGTACCACTTCAGGCTGTAAATCAGCGTCATCAATCATCAACCGTGAGCGCTTAACCTCTGGCCCTAACATCTGTTCCCAACTGTGCCTGAGGCATCCGCCGTGGGGTCTGCAGGAGAACCTGATGGCCCCAGGGGCACCCAGGACTCCTGAGCTTGCCTGCTGGCCCTTTTCTCCCCGCTGCGCTGGAAGTAGCTCAAGGACAAGGACCCGCACAGAATCTGGAACACAATAGGTGCTCAGTATGGCGGGGTGGAGCAGAGGACCCTGGCGGGTTACAGCGTGTGGGCTCTCAAGCGCGCACACACACACACACACACACACACGCGCACACCACGGCAAAGGCAGCAGACAGCTTGTTAAGGGCATGGCCTGCAGCCAAATGGCCTGGATTCAAATCGGCCTCTGCCATTACTAGTTGTGGAACCTCAGCAAAAAGTTACTTAAGCTCACAAGGCTTCAGTTTCCTTGTCTGGAAGAGAAAGTGCACGCTAGCGTGTACTTTATGAGGCTGACATGAGGATTAGGTTAGCTAGCACATACATGTGCAGTCCCTAGAACAGCTCCTGGCACATATTCAATAAACGATGGCTTTTGCATTATCACGAGATGGATGAGTGAAGAGCTACTCTTCTCCTTCACCGTGGGCAACAATAATGATGATAAAATTCTCCATCACATTGGTTTTATATGAGTGATCGTATCCACAGTCACATTTGTTGTCACAGCAGATTGCTGGGGAGGGGTGGGGAACTCAGGCTCAAGCAGCGGAGACGCTGCTGACCCACTGCTAGAGCAGGCCTGGTGTTACCCCAGTGCCCCTCCCATCCATGCCGCCGCCTCGGTGACTCTGCTTCTCATCTGCAGCATGGGGTCACTCGGGACTGGATGAAATGTTGTAAGGTGACCAGCCCGAGAAGGTGCTCAAGAGATGCTACTGGTCCTGACTGCTCTCCCCGGGACAAGCCCTGGGCTAGTACCTGGGAGAACAGGCTTCCAAATGGGATCTGTTGCTGACCTTCCTGGATGACCTCAGGCCAGTCCGTTTCCTGAGTCCTCCCACGGTAGAAACCATGCAGCTATAGGACCTCTGGCCCTCTGTCCCCGGGCAGCCATTGCTACCCAGTCCCAGCCCTCTTTCCTGCCAAGCCTCAGAAGCCTTCTCAACACAGAGCTCCAGCCCCAGGCAGCTGGCGTTTGAGACACAAACCTCCATCCCTAGACTGGGTCATCTCTAGGGCCTCTTCTCTACTAGGGCCCCTCTATTTTAGCAACTCTGACCCTATGAGGTGCAGCCATGGCAGAAGAGACCCCTAGTTGGAGGGAGGTGGGTATGGTCCCTCCTCCATGGACCTATCCTCCTGAGGTGTCCTCATCCTTGTGGATCTGTCTGAGCATAGACCCTGTGAAGGGCAACCTAGAGAAAGGGGAAATACCTTCTTTTCTGAAGGCTATTTGGTAAGTGCTTTGATGGAGTTTTAAATATGCTACAACTCTAAGGCTGAGAGGGAAGAATTTTTAAAAAACTAGAAAATATAAAATGTTTAAAATGGTTGGGGGTAATTCAGGAAATCCCAGAGGATGGGAAAAGCTTTCTGCTCTGATACTGTGGTTTCTACGGGGGTGGGGAAAGGGGCAGAGCACAAGAATTGTCAGCTGGAGTCCACAAGCTACACTACCCTTTGCTGGGCTGGGTTCCCAAGAAGCCAGGAATTCCTACCGGGCCTGAGGCCTGCCCCGCGGCCTGCGGCCGCTGGGAGGGGCAGACAGGCTGCCTCAGCTGCACCGGAGGCTCTGAGCATCTGGATGGAGGGGTGGCAGGGTCCCAGAGGTCTTGGGGGGGGCCTATCTTATGGTGAGCTGGAAGCAATTACAGCCAAGTTGCCCATCCTCTCAGAGCTCCGGTTTTCTCTTCTGAAGCAAGGAATCGTGGTGGGGAGTACATGGGACTTTAAGTTGGGGCCCCGGCATGCACCCTGAGGTGGGTCCTGAAGAAAGTACAGGACCTGCTGTAGTGAAGGTACAGGGAGTGGAGGCTGGCAAGGTATGTACAGTGGTTCCTAGGAAAGAGGGAGCCTGGTGTGTTCAGGGAACTGCATCCAATGTGCCAAAGTTGGGGCAAGAGGCCATCAGGAATGCCTAGGCCCCAGGAGGCCTGGGAGGAGCCTGGGCTTCATCCCACAGGCAATGGTGAGTCACAGAGGAGTGAGTATGAGGGAACAGACACCTGGGGAGATAAGCTGCCTGGCAACGAAGTTCTAAGGAGTGGGCGCCTCCAGCAGGTCGTGTCCACACGGCCCCTGTTGCCCACAGAGCACGGCTATCTGCCTGCAGGGGGTGGGTGCAGAAAGGGACCCCCGGCCCTGCCTCCCCACTTGCCTACCTGGGAGAAGTTCCTGGCCTAGGGTGCGGCCACCCTTCCCGTCGCTGGCAGCCAGCTGTGTGGACGTGTGGAGCTGCTGCAGGGCCAGACACTCGGTCAGGACGTCAGCCTCAGCGTCGGGGCCCGTGTGCAGCTGGGGAGTGAGCAGAGGGAGAGAGGGGGTTAGCACGAGACCACCTGCCCACCAGCAAGTCTCACTCTAGGGGACAGGGCAGGAAGGACGGTGGCTCCAGGGCACGACCCCTCCTTCACTGCCCCTCAGCTTCCTTAGCTGTCAAATGGAGCTAATTGCGGACACGGTGAGAATGGCATTAGCTCAGGGCTGCGAAGCAGATGCTCAGGCGAGATCGAGCATGCAACGATTTTAATAGGTGAGGGAGAGCTGGGGGTGCTGGGAAAGCCACCAGACAGAAGGAAGAAGAGGGAGAGAGGAAGTTGGTGGGAGCTGCCTAGACTGGGAGCGCAGGGACCAGGGAGTCCTCAGGGCGCCTAAGTCTGCTGGAAGTCGGTGGGGTCCCAGGACTCCCAGGAAGAGGTCCTGCTTCACATCCCTGCAGGGCCTGCCAGGCTCCGTCACTAGCTGGGAGCCCCCGCTGGGGGCGTGGCCTTGGCACAGATGCCAGGAGGGCATCAAAGTGCAGCAGCTGGGCCTCCCAGGAGGCTGGAGGTCTGTGGGGCAGGATCTTGGACCACGACTGGGCTGACTGACACTGGGTGAGTAGGATACAGCGAGCGTGCAGCAAGTGTCTCTCCCTCCTTCCTCCCCACTCCCATCCCACTTCCTTCCTGGCACAAAAGGCAGCAGAAATAGTCCAGGGCTGGGGACGGAAGACTGGACCCAAATCCTGCTCCATGTCTTCTTACTCCTTGTGTGACAGTGGACAAATACCCTCTCTGACTCTCCCTGCCCCTGCCGTACTAAGCAGCAGCAATCACCCCTCAGGCCAGGCTGCTGAGAGCGGTGACAAGAGGACAGGTGTGAACAGTGGTTGAAGGTGCTGGGTCAAGGGCTGGCTCACTCCACCGGCCGAGTCCCCCACGGTCACATGACGGTGGGCCCGCTGAGTCGATACCTGGCCTTGAGGGTGTCAGCTAACAGCACACTGGGGCTGGCAAGTCTTTGGCCGATCGTCCTCAGCTCTCCCTAAGTATAGACTTGAGCTTGACCCCTCAGAACATCTTCACATCTCCAATTGGGACCAGACGGGCACAGGGGTCCTCAAGTGATGAGAGGGGTGTGCACTAGGATGGGAAGGGTTCCTTCTCCCAGGGAAATCCCAAAGCTGATCATCAGAGTCCTGAAGATTGACTCGTCCAGATCCTCATTTTAGCTGGGACAAAACCAACCCAGAGAAGGCAGGAGCCTTGCTGCATGTCACACAGCAGCTGGGAGTCAGCCCGAGGGTTTTTCCACCCTCCCAGGCCAGCCGGGCCAGCACCCAAGCCTGGGGAAGGCATGCCTAGCCTCCCGAAGGGCTCTCGGCTCCCTGACCCAGCAGCTGTTTTCCATGTAAATTAAGTTTCTGGCAAAAGAGGGCCAAGGCATGTTCTTGCAGACCGCAATGTCGATCGGATTAGGAGCAGCGGGAGAGGAGAATTAAGGAAGAAAAGCATTTCTAATTCTCTCTGAAACGCAGCAGGGCTGCCAAGGAGCTGTCATAATACACGGGTCGCTTTACACAGAAAGATACATCATCCCCGATGGCTTTTAATGGATGCTTATTGTTGGGAAGTTTGCAGATCTGCGGCCCCAGGTCCCAGGGGCTCAGTACGAGCCAAGCACGGGGCCTGGGAAAACCAGGGCAGGATTCCGGTCCTTGGGCATCATCTGCTCGGGACAGAAGCCTCCCTGGCGTGGAGCCCAGGCCATTCCCTGTCCCTGCCCAGGCTCCTCAACCTGAAAGCAGTGCAGAGAGCTTGTGCCCTGGAAGCAGATGGGTCTGGCTCTGTCCCGCCCACACCACACAACCCTGGACAGAGTTGTTACCTCTTTGAGCCTCAGTTTCCACATCTCTAAAATGGGGAGGAATCTCCCACTTCTTGATTATAGTGAGGACTAGATGAGACACAGCTGTGAAGCACCAGATTCATCCCTCCTTCCCCAGGGTGAGTGTGGTTGTGCTGTGTTCCCCGCAAGCTGACAGCACGTGCTGTGGCCATGCTCCTCCTCTGCTCTGCAGCTTCCAGGGGCTCCCGCACCAAGCTGTCCCCTCCCCATTTTCTTTCACTGAGGTCTGCTTGCTCCTAGCACCCCATCTCTGCATACCCCGTCCCCTGGATTATACAGCAGTCGACTTCTCCAGCCTCCGGGCCTTTTTCTGCCCTATTTACACTGTATCCACAGTTCTGAGAACACTGCTTGGAGAACAGGAGCTGTCCTGAATCCTCCTAAACAAGTTAATGGGCTCTTCCTGCTCTGCCCTCCTCTGCCATATTGATGATTGGCCTCTAGTGTTTCCGTTCGACGCACCCTCCCTGGCACTCAAGCACCTGTGGCCCCAGTGGTCCTCGGGAGATGTGGTTTAAACCCAGCCAGGTAAGGTCCTGCCCCAATGCAGTCCTGTCCCTCCAACCCAAAACAGAACCCACTGCTTTCTCCTGCAAGCCTGCTTCTTTCTCAGATCCTCTATTCTGGTGAAGGAGACCACCCTCCATGCATCCTGCTCCCCCAACCTCTGACACTGATGCTCCTCCTGCCAGGAGCCGCCACCCCAGCCAAGCAGTCACCAAGCCCAGTCCCTCCTCCTCCCCTCCCACCCTACCCCAGCTCAGCCCCCTCCCCCCAC
>SJYX01016962.1:105756-132200 GCA_006410675.1 Oreotragus oreotragus
GCCCCAGCCCCAGCCCCAGCCCCACGGCACTTCTTCCATGACCCTCCAGTTCCCCCGGACAGGCCCAAGCCCTTTCCCAGTTCTTTGACTGCTTTCTGCACACGTCTATTGCGGTCTTTGTCATATTGTGTCGACTTATCCCTTCATGTTTGTCTGTCTCTCACTGCCAGGTCCCCACTGAAGGTAAGGACCATGGTTTTTATTTCTGCCTCGTGAATGCTGGGGACATCAAATGTTTATAAACGAGCCCTGGGCAAATGGATGAGAGAGGAGCTGGTAGGGAGATAAATGTCTTCTGGCTGAGAGTGAGGAAGTACAGACCGCCCTCAACTTATAATGAGGTTATGGCCTCATAAACCCATCAAGGTCTGAAAATATCAAAAATCAAAACTGCATTTAATACAGCTAACCTACCGAACTCAACATTCAGAAAATGAAGATCGTAGCATCCGGTCCCATCGCTTCATGGCAGATAGATGGGGGAACAATGGAAACAGTGACAGACTTTATTTTGGAGGGCTCCAAAATCACTACAGATGGTAACTGCAGTCATGAAATTAAAAGATGCTTGTTCCTTGGAAGAAAAGCTATGACCAAATGAAGATCGTAGCATCCGGTCCCATCGCTTCATGGCAGATAGATGGGGGAACAATGGAAACAGTGACAGACTTTATTTTGGAGGGCTCCAAAATCACTACAGATGGTAACTGCAGTCATGAAATTAAAAGATGCTTGTTCCTTGGAAGAAAAGCTATGACCAATCTAGACAGCATATTAAAAAGCAGAGACATTACTTTGCTGACAAAGGTCCATCTAGTCAAAGCTATGGTTTTTCCAGTAGTCATGTATGGATGTGAGAGCTGGACCATAAAGAAAGTTGAGCACCGAATAATTGGTGCTTTTGAACTGTGGCGTTGGAGAGGACTCTTGAGAGTCCCTTGGACTGCAAGGAGATGCAACCAGTCAATGCTAAAGGAAATCAGTCCTGAATATTCATTGGAAGGGCTGATCCTGAAGCTGAAGCTCCAATACTTTGGCCATCTGATGCAAAGAACTGACTCACTGGAAAAGACCTGATTCTGGGAAAGACTGAAGGCAGGAGGAGAAGGGGATGACAGAGGATGAGGTGCTTCGATGGCATCACTGACTTGATGGACATGAGTTGGGGCAAGCTCCGGAAGTTGGTGATGGACAGGAAGGCCTGGCGTGCTGCAGTCCATGGGGTTGCAAAGAGCTGGACAAGACTGAGTGACTGAACTGAACTGAACCTACCTGGTACCATAGTTTAGCTTCCCCTACCTTAAATGTGCTCAGAACATTTACGCAAGACTACAGCGGGCAAAATCACCTCAGGCAAAGACTGTCTGAAACAAAGTGCCGAATAGCTCAAGTAACATTCTTCCAGAATAGCTCACTTCCGAGTAGCTCACTTCCAGAATACTGTACTGAAAGTGAAAAGCAGAATGGTGGTCTGTGAACAGAACGGCTGTGAGTGTATCAGTTGTTCACCTTTGCGGTCAAGCAGCTGCCGCTGCCCAGCATCACAAGAGAGGATCCTGCCCATCGCAGGCCCGGGAGAAGATCAGACTTCAAAGTGTGGTTTCTACCGAACTTGTGAAAATACCATCGTACCACCGTGAAGTTGAAGAATTGTAAGCTGGACCATCAGAAGTCAAACCACTGTTAAGTCATGGAGAAGATCAAACTTCAAAGCGTGGTTTCTACTGAACTTGTGAAAACAAATCACTGTAAGTCATGGACCATCTTGACACTTGGGCTGGTGGGAGGCAGACGGGGGTGAGGACAGTAGCACCCTTGGGTGTGGAAGGCTGGATGCAGGCAACGAGTGTGACCTTTACCTGTCTTGACGCTGGACGGGAGGCTGGGTAGGGTAGGGGGTGTCGTCTGCGGAGATGGGCCTGGAACGGAGCTCTCTTACCTTCTTACGCACTTGCTGCTCTTTGGCCGAATGGGCCTTCACGTGCTTGCGGAGGGAGCTGGGGTCTGTGTAGCGCTTGCAGCAGCCGGTGATCTGGCAGGCGTACGGCTTCTGTAACATCAGAGGGCAGAGGCGGGGTGAGTGGGGGGGCCACCCGCCAGGCGTGCGTCCTTCTGTGTGGCTCATGTCCTATCCCTCCCTGTGTCCTAGGCCAGGAGGAGTCTGACTCAGGCCTGCCCACGGGTTGGGGGAGGGTGCCTGGCCTGGCAGTGAAGGAGGCGTCTGTCTCCATTCTACCCTCATCCTGGGACCTCAGGTAAGTTGCCTCCCCTCTCGGACTCTCACTTTCTCCTCTGCAAGATGGGGCCCCCCAAGTTCTAAGACTTCTTCCAGCTCTGACACCGGCTCTGAGAAAAGAACACCCTTTGTGGCTCACGGCTGCAGAGAGGCAGCAAGTGAACAAGGAGTAAAGTGAGGTGGCTGCCTTGTGGAGGGCGAGGAGGAAAAGGAAGAGGAGGAGCGGGGCAGAGCGCAAGGCCGTGGGACACAGACACGGACCAGGCTGGAGAGCGGAGGCCAGGCTCGGGGCACCGACCAACCCTTGCAGCGGGCCCAGAGTCCCCAGACTGGTCCCCAGGCTATGAGAATCGCAGGTCCTCAAACCAATAATCACAAGAGACCAGAAGGCACTGGGTCTCAGGTGTCGCCCTGGGTAGGCTGGGCATCGGCGCCCTTCACGTCCCTTTCCCTTGGAGCCCCATGCATCTTCTAAAACATGCAGTGCCCACCACCTCCCCTGGTTCCTATCCAGACCCCGTGTGCTCTCTACGCCTCTGGTCTCCCCTCTCATTCACAGCCAGAGGACCTTTCTCACAGCCTGGCCATGCTCTCACTTACTAATCCCCCATGGCTCCCTGTGGTGCAGCCCTCAGATACAGCCCACCTCTGGGTGCTGCAGGCCCTTTGTGACCTTAGCCCTGGTTGAGTCCTCACCCCTCCTCCCACCCCAGCACACCCAGCTCTGGTCACCTCCTCTCCAACCTCTCCGTGAGTCTGGTTCCCACCGCCACCTCTCCAGGTTCTACCGGTAGCAGTGTCCACCTGCGCGGCTGGGTCTTCTTCCGGGAAGGGTCCCTTCTGATTCAGCCCAGGTCAGGGGCTCTGCGGCTCTACCTGAATTCTGAGCTCCCCGTAGAAGCAAACCTCAGTGAGACCTTGCTCAGGAACTCCAGCTGCCACTGGGGCTTCAAGTCCCTAAGGCTCCCTTTCTGAACACATCCAGCAGCTCTGATTTCTCAGGGCCCTCTGGCCTCCAACCACTGCAGGGACCCAGTGGTGGAGGACGTTTAGAGATGACGCCTATGTCCCCACCAGCCGTGCCTACTGGAACTGCCCCTAAACCTCAAGGTGAGCCAGCCCTGCTGGACAGCATGGGGTTGGGGGCGGGGAGCAGAAACAGACGGCCATACCTTGGTGCTGCCATGGAGAGTTGCCAGGTTAAAGAAACAGAGGAGAGCAAAAAGAGAGAGACAGGGCAGTGAGAAGCTGGCCTCGCTGAAAGGCAGGTATGGTGGGGTGGGAGGCAGGCCTCAGACCTGCCCCCCACACAACCACTCAGAGACACAGACACAGACCCACACACCACAGGGCCCTTCTTTCTTGGGCCTGATTCCCACCCCAACATACACACACACACACACACGCGCGCGCGCACGCTCTTTCTCTCGTTCGTGGGCCCTGCCCTGCTCTGCCCCAGGCTCTGTCCCCAAGGGACGCTGATACAAATCCAGCGCTTTTGTCAAAAAGCAAACAAACAGAGCTCCGTGTGTGCAGGCGCCCTCGCCTGGAAAGAGGGCACAAGGCCCATCTCTGTGTTTGTTTTTCCAGGGCCTGACGTGTGTAGAACATTCCTCCAGCCCAGCTCCCCCAGGAGCCCTCAGGAAACCCTGTGGCTGGCTGTCCCAAGCAGCAGCCAAGCCCCAGGCCTGCAGTCACCGCACCAGCTCCAAGGCCTCGTTCACAGGAGGACACTCAGGGCCGTGCTGTGAGCGTCAAGCACCTCACAGCACCCTCCCGACCTGTGCACAAGACAGCCCCTCACATACTAAGCCCCTCACAGTGTGCAGGCACTGCGCTCAGCGCTGGCCAGCTGAGATCTCCTTTCAGCCTCACACCCACCCCATGAAAAGCATCCCCACTTTACAGATGAGGAAACTGAGGCTGATGCTTTGCCCAAGATCCTGCAGAAGTGCAGTGCCCACGCCCCTCTGCTAAGGTGCCCCCTCTCTTCTGCAGCCCTGAACGGTCCAGGGAAGTGGGCAAAGGAGAGACCATCGCCCCCATCTTCCCTGTAAGGAAGCCGAGGCCAGGGCAGGACAGGCTGTGGCAGTCAGGACTCAAACTGCACATGGAGTATCTGGGATGTGGCAGGATTTGATTAGCATTCAGTCAACAAGTCACAGGCAGGCCAGCGACTCCAGTTTGCTATGCAGACCCCGTGTCTGGCCGCCACACCTGTTGCCTCAGTTGATTCCCCCATCCCTCTCCTGTAAGGTAGGAGTGTTTGAAGCCCAGAGAGGTTGGGTGGCAGTTCTCAGACCTCTGGGACCAGATGGAGGGCTGGGATTAGAACCCAGGCTGGCTCTCTCCAGTCTGTTCCACTGCTTCCCTGCCCGTGGAGAGAATCCCACATTCTCTGGTGCCAGAGCGGAGCTGGGGACATGGGCAGGTCCCCTCTGGAAAACAAAGCCCAGCCTGCATGGGGCTGACCCCATGGGCCCTCGGGTGCTGGGAAAGCGACCTCACCATGGGGGGGTCACTGCGGTGTCTCCATGGGCCTGGCGCGGGAGCTGGGCTTGACCAGGACCTTCTGGGGAGATGCAGTACTGAGATAACCCTGCAGGCCCATTCTGGGCCTGCCCTGACCCTGCCCTCGGAGCTCTGTTCACACACCAAGCAGGGGCCAGAGGCCTGTTGCTTTGGGGCTGGGGCCAGGAAATGCAGTAAGGAGAGGGGAGGAAGGGGGTAAGTCAGGGTAGGTGACCCCAAGATGCCTGGAGGGAGGCCTGGGGGAGGGGGTGNGGCCTGCCCTGACCCTGCCCTCGGAGCTCTGTTCACACACCAAGCAGGGGCCAGAGGCCTGTTGCTTTGGGGCTGGGGCCAGGAAATGCAGTAAGGAGAGGGGAGGAAGGGGGTAAGTCAGGGTAGGTGACCCCAAGATGCCTGGAGGGAGGCCTGGGGGAGGGGGTGCAGAGGGGCCTGGTGTTGCTGGGGCTGCCCTGTGTACCTCTCAGGGCTGGTATAGGTGCCAAGGGCCCCAGGGGCTGGGCATGAGAAGATGATGGAGGCAGAGGGGTTTGTTAGCATACCTCTTCACTCCATGTCCCCATCCCCAAGGCAGTAAGCCTGAGGTGGGGGTGGGGGGGACAGTGGTCGGGCTCAGGTTGGGGGCAGGGCTCTTCCTTCCTACCTCATCCCCTCTGCTCTTCTCCTCTTCTTCAGCAAGGGGCACTGAACTAGCGGTCAGGCAGACTGGGTTGCATCCCAGCTCCCCCACTTTCCAGCCATGTGACAGTCAATGATTTCATCTCTGAGCCTCAGTTTCTTCGTTTGCAAAATGGGGACAGGCCCCTACCTTGTGGTTTGTCACTAGGATTAAACTAGGGGAGGATGTGTGTGATCTCAGGGGACGGGGAGATGTATAGAACATTCTGCCCAGGGCCTGGCTGGGCCCCAAAACATGACTCCCCTGCTATTTTCTGCTATCCACCTCCCTTATCTTTGGGGGATCTTGGTTTTCCCAGCTATAAAACCCCCAGAGGGCCTCCAGCTCTGACTTCTGTTGCCATGTGGCCTCCGACTTACCCTGGAGGGGTCAATCGCCCATCTGGGCCTCTGTTTCTTCATCTGTATGTCTGGGTACTGGACACTGGGCTGCATGACCACACAGGTCTCCCAGGCCCCCACCGGCAGAGTTCCCCAAACATTCACACAAAAAGCAGAGATACAGGCCAGTGGTCCAGATGTGGAGTCTGGCTATGGACCCGTCTTCTGCTGCGCTGAGGGGCCGGGGGTCTCCCAGGCTGGTGCATCCCCTCACATAGGTGCTGTGAGACTGTGGGAGGCCCCAGTCAACTCTGCCACCTTCTGGCTGAGTAGGGAACTGCCCGGAGCCCCACTTTCCTCATCTGTCAAATGGGCTCGTGACCCACTGACTGGCAGAGATGGTGGGAGATGATGTTGTAGAAGTGCTCTGTTAACTGCTGAGGTCTGTATGCACAGCACAGAATGCTTGGACCGGTGCTGTGATGGAGCCACAGGTTACCGATCACACTGGCACAAACAGGAAAGGAGGTGGACACACTGGCATCTGGGGCCCAGGTCACTGATCCAGGGGCCTGGAGTCTTGAGCCCTGCTTACCTCAACAGCTTACCCACCAGGCCCAGGAGATATGCAAGGCCCTGGAGAGCCTCTGGCCTGTCTCCACGCCGGGGGTCAGGGTGGGGGTGGGCGAGGAAGAGCAGGAAGGACTGGCTCTGGGGGTGACTGACAGGGAGAAGATGCAGGATGCAAGCTGCACGGCCACCCCCCTGCCCTGCACCCCCGCTCAGTGGGGCCCACACTACTGCTTGGGCTGGTGGTTCTCAACCAGGTGAGAGTTTAATTCCTCCTCCCCAGGATTTTTGGCAACACTGAAAGACATTTTTGGTTGTCACAACTGGGAGGTAGGAAATCGCTCCTATCTAATGGATAGAGGCTTTCCCAGTGGCTCAATGGTAAAGAATCCACCTGCAATGCAAGAGACACGGCAGAAGCCACAGGTTCGATCCCTGGGTGGAGAAGAGCCCCTGGAGGAGGAAATGGCAACCCGCTCGAGTATTCTTGCCTGAGAAATCCCATGGACAGAGGAGCCTGGCGGGCTGCAGTTCATAGAGTTGCAAAAGAGTTCATAGGGATGCAACTTAGCAACTAAAACAACAGAGGCCAGGAATGTGGCTAAACACCCTATAATGACGGTACTCCCCTCTCCCTGCAAAGATCTGTCCTGCCCAAAATGTCAGCAAGGCTGAAGGCAGGGTTTCTGCCTGGAGATGGCTGCTGCCCTGCATTAGACAAATATGGGCGGTGTGCTTGTCCTGCATCCCCCACCCTCGGCCTCTACCCCCGGGGCCTACCGTGTCGAGGTGGGTGCGCTGGTGCTTGGCGCGGTCACTGGAGTTGCTGAAGGCCTTCTGGCAGCCTGGGTGCTGGCACAGGTACGGCTTCTCGCCCGTGTGGCTCCGCAGGTGGATCTTGAGGTTCTCCAGGCGCGAGAAGGCCTTGCTGCAGCCTTCGAACTGCGGGAGAGGCCGGTGAGGGGCGCCCTGCAGGCCCCGGAGGGCCCACCGCCCAGCCCTGAAATGGGCTCCAGCGTCTGCTCCCCTGACCGCCCAGCCCTGAAATGGGCTCCAGCGTCTGCTCCCCTGACCGCCCAGCCCTGAAATGGGCTCCAGCGTCTGCTCCCCTGACCGCCCAGCCCTGAAATGGGCTCCAGCGTCTGCTCCCCTGACCGCCCAGCCCTGAAATGGGCTCCAGCGTCTGCTCCCCTGACCGCCCAGCCCTGAAATGGGCTCCAGCGTCTGCTCCCCTGACCGCCCAGCCCTGAAATGGGCTCCAGCGTCTGCTCCCCTGACCGCCCAGCCCTGAAATGGGCTCCAGCGTCTGCTCCCCTGACCGCCCAGCCCTGAAATGGGCTCCAGCGTCTGCTCCCCTGACCGCCCAGCCCTGAAATGGGCTCCAGCGTCTGCTCCCCTGACCGCCCAGCCCTGAAATGGGCTCCAGCGTCTGCTCCCCTGACCGCCCAGCCCTGAAATGGGCTCCAGCGTCTGCTCCCCTGACCGCCCAGCCCTGAAATGGGCTCCAGCGTCTGCTCCCCTGACCGCCCAGCCCTGAAATGGGCTCCAGCGTCTGCTCCCCTGACCGCCCAGCCCTGAAATGGGCTCCAGCGTCTGCTCCCCTGACCGCCCAGCCCTGAAATGGGCTCCAGCGTCTGCTCCCCTGACCCTCTCCCCCGGCCCTGCCCGAGGCCCCCCGGTGCCCCAGTTCAGCTCCCCATGAAGTGCCCAGGACCTAGACTCTTATCTGGGAAGGTCTGGTAGGTCCAGAAAAAAGTCCATCCCTGGTTTAGAAATGGCCACTAGGACCTGAGGAAAAAACTGGTCTTTCTGTCTCTGGACGGGTCTGCCCTCCAATGGCATCTGAAAGTGACATGCCACTCTAATGGTAGCGCAGCCCTGAATGAACAGGGGGCAGGCACATGTCCGGTGCAGACAACCCTAGATTTGAAACCCAAGGCCTGGATTTTAGTCAGGTCCTCTCCCAGTGAAGCTCTGAGCAGTCCCCTTGATATGCCTGTGCCTTATTTCCTTGTCTACAAACTTAAAGCTGTGTAGCCACCATCCAGGGCTGATACGAAGGCCCCAAAGGGTGGGACACTGACTGTTGAAGGGCCTTGCTCCCCTGGAACACAGCATCATCATGCTGCCTGCTGCCAGAACAATGGCCACACTTGTAAACTCAGAGTCTTTGACTTATCATTTGGCTGTTTATCTGTTCGATGCCCCAAGTATGCAGCAGGCCCCACGCCAGGCAGTGAGCATGCAGTGGGTACAGCACACACATGTGATGTCCCTGGTGGGGGTGAGGGTGGACAGAGAGGAACACAGACAGTGCCGATTCCGGCAGCTTCTGTCCAGCTCCCATCTCTCCCCACAGAGTCCTCTAACTTCAAACTCCTTCCTCTCTACCCTCTACACAGCTTCCCCAGGAGGCTCTGACGTATGAAAGAGACCCTGCTGCTCTCGCCTAAATCCCCGTGGGCCTGGCATTCAAACACCCAGCCCTCCACACCTCCGGCCCCTCTTGACTGCCCCCCTCCCAGGCTCACAGCAGCAGGGGTCTGCCAGGTAATGCCAAGTCTTTGTTCCTGCAAGACACTCAGCAAGGAATGTCCTATCTCTCTCGTCACAGTCCGTCCAACCCCCGTCAGCTTGCAAGACCCTTGGCCCACAGCCCTGAGGAGCATTCCCTGGTCCCCGTGTGACTGGCTGCCCTATCCTGCTTCTCCTCACTGTCTGCCTTCCATTCCCAAGGCATTTGCCACGGGCAGGAGGAGGCGGTACCCTGGCCTGCATGGGCTCCCTCTGTCCAGGCGTGATGCTGGAGGTTTAACCACACGACAGTCAAAGAGCGATCGGCCCCAGCATCCCCACCTCAGAGACGGAGGCTTCCTAGGGTGGTCCCAGGGTTGGGGCAGGACGAAGGCCTGTCTTCCCAGGGGCAGGGGGCCGGGGAGGCGACTCTTAAGAAGAAGAAATCTGAGGAGGCTGGGCTCCCTCTCTCGAGCCACTGGTTCCATCGTCTAGGCCAGGACAGATGTGAGACTAGGACTCAGACAATGGCCAGTCTAGGGCAGGCACTCCCGGCGCCTGTCCCTTGAAGGCCCAGCCGCAACTGCGGGCCGCGCTCTGCTTGGGGCTGGCCCAAGGCAAGGCGCCTGCAGCTGGGTTTTAGAAGCTGTTCCACTTCCTATTTCCAGATGTTATGCCTTTTCCATGCATCAAAACCAGAAGGAAATCCTGTTTGGGGAGTAAATAGGCCACAAGCCACGCCCCCACCCCCTGCAAGGCCTGGGCCAGGTTCACGCATAGTGAGGTGGGGCAAAGCTGAAGGGCAGGCTGCTTCTCGGCCCCCAGCCAGTCCCTTTGTTCCTCTCTGGCCCTTGCTGAGAGGGTGGAAGTCTGAGTGGGGGGCAGTAACTCCTCACATGCTGTGTGCTGTTCCTGACTTTGGGAGGGCCCGCCCGACTCTGGAGACGCGTACATCATCTCCCCACCGGGGCCTGTGTGCCCGGCTGGCCAGTTGTCTGTCTCAGCCCAGCTACCCCCACCGCCACAGCCTTCGTTGGGGCTGCCACCCTCCTGGGACGCCTGCCCCTCCGACTCACTGGCAATTTAATTCAGACATCTTTCAGAGTCTTCAGCTTGGTGTTCGAGGCCTTCCAACACGGTCAGACACCTCTCCCATCTGCATACACCCCGCGTGTTAGGCTGTGGCGCACGGGGGCGATCGGGAACCTGAACGCCCCCAGGCCTGCTGGCGCTGTTCCCTGGGAATGCAACGCCTTTCCTTCCTTCACTCAGACATCCACTCGTGATGCCCCGGCACTGGCTCCTTGGAGAAGCCGTCCTAACCTCCCGCTCCTCCTCGGTCACAGCCTGAGCTGTGCTGAGGTCTTCACTGTACATCCCTTATCCTCTCTCCAGGCCTCCGGGCTGAGGTTTTGGGAGTTCCTCGTGGGCAGGGCTGGCATTTCACTCATGGGGCAAACGGTGGGTTAGAAACATGATCTAGTGGTCTTAAGAATAGGGTTCTGGGGCCTATGGGCGCATGTGCCTCCCTTGTGCTCATCCAGGTATCCCACATCTGCATATGTGCACTGTGCCCAAGTCTTGCCTGTGTATGTTGGCCTGGCTCGTCCTGCCCGCCCCCATCCCACTGGAACTTCTCAGAACTGAGTCCCAGGCTGGGGTATATAACAAGCATCTGGCAGAGGCACCACAATGGGGGTCCCATCCCTCAAGGTAGGATCAGAGGTAGCAGCAGGTGCAGCAGCGGTGGCCTAGGCAGGACAGGTCTGGGAAAGGGATGCAGATACCCCTGGCAGAGCAACACTCCCATCAGGGCCAGCATCCCAGCTATGAGGGTATATGGGCTCTGCTCACAGTTGCCTGCCGAGGTCCCTGCAGCCTCACCCTTTAACAACCCCAGAGATGGGCTAACAGAGGCAGAGAGAAGAGGGGAATGCACGTGGGTTCAGCACCTGGGCGTTCATTCTGCTAGGCCTGGCACTGTCCCCAGCATGATCTCAGATCCTCTCCACAGCCCTTGGGGTAAGTATTCCTTTCCCACTGTCAGGAGCTGAGGCTCTGGGGAAACCAGCAGAGCAGCTCCAGACATGAACCCTGATGTGGGACAACCAGGGCTTGTTTCTACGATCCAAGATGAGTGCCTTCAGTTCTCCGAGTCTCAGTTTCCTCACTGATAAAACTGGGTGAGTTCTACCAGCCTCAGAGGCTGTGAGGACCGCACGGTAAGTGCTTATCTTGGTACCAGGTTCTTGCTCAGTATCGTCATGGTGGCCATCATTTGGGATCACAGAGCAGGTAAGTAGTGGAGCGGCATTCTGCCCAGGGTGGCAGTTCCTGGGCTTGCTGCCCCTCTGCCCAGTTGGAAGGGTGTGTGTGTGTGAGTGTGTGTGATGTCCCACTGGGCATGGTGGGCTCCCAAGTCTCCCCAGTGTCCTGTTCCCAATTCTTATGCCTTAACCCCTCACTTTCCTCCCCCCGCCCGATTTCCAGACTTAACTTTCTCAACACACCCTGTGCTCTCCAGCCCTTGGCTTGGGCATTTAAGGGGCGTCAGCCTGGGCCTGGGGTCTGGAGCAGGTTGGGACCAGGGAACTGTCTGGAGGAGCAGGTGCCCCAGCACCCCCTGTGATGAGGAGTTATCCCAGGGCTGTCTGGGCTCCACCTCCAAGCCCCCATTGTACCTTGGGGAGCCAGGAGCCAGCAGGACTCACATAGGTGGAAGGGCCTGGTCTGGAATCCTAGAGCTGGGGCATCTGAGTTTCTCATGAGCCCCTCTCTGCTGCCTTACAGCTGGCAGCTTCACCAGACAGCCCCCAAGGCCCCTCCGACTTTAATGCTTTATGAGTCTCTTTCTGAATTGTAAATCTAACCAGGTCATCCATGCTCAGGACCCTCCGTGGCTCGCTGTGCCTCCTGACATCCAGTCAGCCCCCTTAGACTGGCATTTGAGGCCCTCCCCTGTGGGTGTGTTGGAGCCTGGAAAGCAGGCGCCTCTGTGATCCTAGCAAATCAATGTCCTCTCTGTGGCTCAGTTTCTTTCTCTGCAAAATGGGGATGTGAGGAGCCCACTCGCAAAGTGGTAGCGGTGGGGCAACGTGCGTGTGTGCGTCTCAGGCAGGACATAAATGCTATCACTTTATCGTGCCGGTGGTAGATGCTCCTGCCTTGCCCTCAGGGGACACCTGTGCAGGTCAGGTTCTGCTGACTCCAGAGTAAAGAACCCTGGGTGGATGTGTTTGTCATTGACTGGTGTGGCCCTAAAACTCTTTTCACGCCAAGCCCATGGAGTACCCTTTGTGTAACCTCCAGAGGGAGTGAGGCAGCCTTTTGTGGGGGAATGGCTTGAAGGGGCCCCATGCATGGACTGGCTGTGTGGGGGCTTGGAGGGAAGCAGGGAGAGGTACCTCTTCACTGTTGTGTTATGGGGGTACAGATGCCGCAAGAATGGAAAGATGAGTCTTGCGGGAGCACAGATGGAGCCAATGGGCACATCCCAGGCTGTGGGTCTCAGTTTCCCTGAAAAGGATGGCCTGAGGTGATGTTATGGTGACCCAAGGGTATAATGATGTTTCCATGGGGTGGGGCCTTCCTGACATCCCTCCCCTAACACCCTAACGCAAAGCCTTAAGCCTATAGGGGTGTCTGAGTCCCCCTTGCCCACAGTTACACCCTGCATGGCTCTCCCATGTCTCAGCAAGTAGAAATGCTCGCCCCAGCATTCTGGCTGGTGTGACCTGGCCCCTAGTGACAGCTTGGTGATATCTGCCCCTCCATGCCTGCATCACTGCATTTCAGCATCAAGCATCAAAGTGGCCTGGGTGCAAATCCACACTTCCCAACTGGATGACCTTGGGCAAGTTCATTTCACATGCTAGAGCTCAGATTCCTCATCCGTAAATAGGGCATAACGTGGGCACACCTGGGCACATGGCAGGTGGGTGCTCTCTGTGAACCACAGGGCACATGCAATATCCTGTGACCACGGCCCTGATGCCAACCACGGGCACCCAGAGAATTACCTGAGCACCTCTTATTTAGAATGAACTTGAAATAACCAAACATAACAGATATAGCTGGCCAGAAGCAAAGGCTCATTCACCATGGGCAACAGAGAGGAGGGCCGCGCTCTGCTTGGGGCTGGCCCAAGGCAAGGCGCCTGCAGCTGGGTTTTAGAAGCTGTTCCACTTCCTATTTCCAGATGTTATGCCTTTTCCATGCATCAAAACCAGAAGGAAATCCTGTTTGGGGAGTAAATAGGCCACAAGCCACGCCCCCACCCCCTGCAAGGCCTGGGCCAGGTTCACGCATAGTGAGGTGGGGCAAAGCTGAAGGGCAGGCTGCTTCTCGGCCCCCAGCCAGTCCCTTTGTTCCTCTCTGGCCCTTGCTGAGAGGGTGGAAGTCTGAGTGGGGGGCAGTAACTCCTCACATGCTGTGTGCTGTTCCTGACTTTGGGAGGGCCCGCCCGACTCTGGAGACGCGTACATCATCTCCCCACCGGGGCCTGTGTGCCCGGCTGGCCAGTTGTCTGTCTCAGCCCAGCTACCCCCACCGCCACAGCCTTCGTTGGGGCTGCCACCCTCCTGGGACGCCTGCCCCTCCGACTCACTGGCAATTTAATTCAGACATCTTTCAGAGTCTTCAGCTTGGTGTTCGAGGCCTTCCAACACGGTCAGACACCTCTCCCATCTGCATACACCCCGCGTGTTAGGCTGTGGCGCACGGGGGCGATCGGGAACCTGAACGCCCCCAGGCCTGCTGGCGCTGTTCCCTGGGAATGCAACGCCTTTCCTTCCTTCACTCAGACATCCACTCGTGATGCCCCGGCACTGGCTCCTTGGAGAAGCCGTCCTAACCTCCCGCTCCTCCTCGGTCACAGCCTGAGCTGTGCTGAGGTCTTCACTGTACATCCCTTATCCTCTCTCCAGGCCTCCGGGCTGAGGTTTTGGGAGTTCCTCGTGGGCAGGGCTGGCATTTCACTCATGGGGCAAACGGTGGGTTAGAAACATGATCTAGTGGTCTTAAGAATAGGGTTCTGGGGCCTATGGGCGCATGTGCCTCCCTTGTGCTCATCCAGGTATCCCACATCTGCATATGTGCACTGTGCCCAAGTCTTGCCTGTGTATGTTGGCCTGGCTCGTCCTGCCCGCCCCCATCCCACTGGAACTTCTCAGAACTGAGTCCCAGGCTGGGGTATATAACAAGCATCTGGCAGAGGCACCACAATGGGGGTCCCATCCCTCAAGGTAGGATCAGAGGTAGCAGCAGGTGCAGCAGCGGTGGCCTAGGCAGGACAGGTCTGGGAAAGGGATGCAGATACCCCTGGCAGAGCAACACTCCCATCAGGGCCAGCATCCCAGCTATGAGGGTATATGGGCTCTGCTCACAGTTGCCTGCCGAGGTCCCTGCAGCCTCACCCTTTAACAACCCCAGAGATGGGCTAACAGAGGCAGAGAGAAGAGGGGAATGCACGTGGGTTCAGCACCTGGGCGTTCATTCTGCTAGGCCTGGCACTGTCCCCAGCATGATCTCAGATCCTCTCCACAGCCCTTGGGGTAAGTATTCCTTTCCCACTGTCAGGAGCTGAGGCTCTGGGGAAACCAGCAGAGCAGCTCCAGACATGAACCCTGATGTGGGACAACCAGGGCTTGTTTCTACGATCCAAGATGAGTGCCTTCAGTTCTCCGAGTCTCAGTTTCCTCACTGATAAAACTGGGTGAGTTCTACCAGCCTCAGAGGCTGTGAGGACCGCACGGTAAGTGCTTATCTTGGTACCAGGTTCTTGCTCAGTATCGTCATGGTGGCCATCATTTGGGATCACAGAGCAGGTAAGTAGTGGAGCGGCATTCTGCCCAGGGTGGCAGTTCCTGGGCTTGCTGCCCCTCTGCCCAGTTGGAAGGGTGTGTGTGTGTGAGTGTGTGTGATGTCCCACTGGGCATGGTGGGCTCCCAAGTCTCCCCAGTGATCTGTTCCCAATTCTTATGCCTTAACCCCTCACTTTCCTCCCCCCGCCCGATTTCCAGACTTAACTTTCTCAACACACCCTGTGCTCTCCAGCCCTTGGCTTGGGCATTTAAGGGGCATCAGCCTGGGCCTGGGGTCTGGAGCAGGTTGGGACCAGGGAACTGTCTGGAGGAGCAGGTGCCCCAGCACCCCCTGTGATGAGGAGTTATCCCAGGGCTGTCTGGGCTCCACCTCCAAGCCCCCATTGTACCTTGGGGAGCCAGGAGCCAGCAGGACTCACATAGGTGGAAGGGCCTGGTCTGGAATCCTACAGCTGGGGCATCTGAGTTTCTCATGAGCCCCTCTCTGCTGCCTTACAGCTGGCAGCTTCACCAGACAGCCCCCAAGGCCCCTCCGACTTTAATGCTTTATGAGTCTCTTTCTGAATTGTAAATCTAACCAGGTCATCCATGCTCAGGACCCTCCGTGGCTCGCTGTGCCTCCTGACATCCAGTCAGCCCCCTTAGACTGGCATTTGAGGCCCTCCCCTGTGGGTGTGTTGGAGCCTGGAAAGCAGGCGCCTCTGTGATCCTAGCAAATCAATGTCCTCTCTGTGGCTCAGTTTCTTTCTCTGCAAAATGGGGATGTGAGGAGCCCACTCGCACAGTGGTAGCGGTGGGGCAACGCGCGTGTGTGCGTCTCACGCAGGACATAAATGCTATCACTTTATCGTGCCGGTGGTAGGTGCTCCTGCCTTGCCCTCAGGGGACACCTGTGCAGGTCAGGTTCTGCTGACTCCAGAGTAAAGAACCCTGGGTGGATGTGTTTGTCATTGACTGGTGTGGCCCTAAAACTCTTTTCACGCCAAGCCCATGGAGTACCCTTTGTGTAACCTCCAGAGGGAGTGAGGCAGCCTTTTGTGGGGGAATGGCTTGAAGGGGCCCCATGCATGGACTGGCTGTGTGGGGGCTTGGAGGGAAGCAGGGAGAGGTACCTCTTCACTGTTGTGTTATGGGGGTACAGATGCCGCAAGAATGGAAAGATGAGTCTTGCGGGAGCACAGATGGAGCCAATGGGCACATCCCAGGCTGTGGGTCTCAGTTTCCCTGAAGAGGATGGCCTGAGGTGATGTTATGGTGACCCAAGGGTATAATGATGTTTCCATGGGGTGGGGCCTTCCTGACATCCCTCCCCTAACACCCTAACGCAAAGCCTTAAGCCTATAGGGGTGTCTGAGTCCCCCTTGCCCACAGTTACACCCTGCATGGCTCTCCCATGTCTCAGCAAGTAGAAATGCTCGCCCCAGCATTCTGGCTGGTGTGACCTGGCCCCTAGTGACAGCTTGGTGATATCTGCCCCTCCATGCCTGCATCACTGCATTTCAGCATCAAGCATCAAAGTGGCCTGGGTGCAAATCCACACTTCCCAACTGGATGACCTTGGGCAAGTTCATTTCACATGCTAGAGCTCAGATTCCTCATCCGTAAATAGGGCGTAACGTGGGCACACCTGGGCACATGGAGGGTGGGTGCTCTCTGTGAACCACAGGGCACATGCAATATCCTGTGACCACGGCCCTGATGCCAACCACGGGCACCCAGAGAATTACCCGAGCACCTCTTATTTAGAATGAACTTGAAATAACCAAACATAACAGATATAGCTGGCCAGAAGCAAAGGCTCATTCACCATGGGCAACAGAGAGGATGGCTACTGTGGGTAAAGCGGTATAAAGAGGGGAGAGAAGGAAGAGACATTGAACAGTCTAGAAAAATGTAAGAATGAGTATTAAGTTTTTCTATTTACTTAGAATGCATAAACATTAAAATATCTACTAAGATGAAACTGGGGTGAATTCAGAGTTATATAAGAGACTGGGTGATGCCCTCTCATTCACCTGTCAGGAGCCAGGAGCTGGATGTGCTTTGTGTGCCATTTCAGTTAATCATGACAACGCACTCTTCTGGTGAGGTTCCTTCCTGGCCCCACTCTGCAGATGCGGAAACTGAGGCTCAGGAAAGTGACGTCACTGGCTGGAAGTGATGTCACACAGCCGGTAAGTGGTGGACCTGAGCTGGCTCCCAGGCCTGGCGGATGTGCTAGTCTGCCTGTACACGGCCCTGACTGCTCTGGTCACTGCCTCAGGGACCCTACATAAAGCTCCAAAATCGGGCTGGTTCTCAGGAACTATGACCACCATTTCCAACTGGGCTCACACCCGGGGCTCCTTTCCCAGGCAAGACCAGGCCCAGCGCTGGATGCAGAGTTGATGCTGGGAGGTGGGGGTGCCCTCCGTCCTCCAGCGCCTCCGAGAGGAGAACCACCACACACAAAGGAGGACTGAGGTGACACAGCAGAGAAGAGCAAGCCCATCGGAGGCACAGAGCCTTGAGAGGCCCAGCTCCCACATGTGGGGCGTGTTACAAAAGCAGATTCAAACAACGGGGAAAATACCCCGGGAACCGTGAAGCCCTAGACCATCTGGAGTTTTATAGTAACCGGCAGGGGAGAATCAGAACCTAATTGAAAAAAGTCCACTGCAATCCATGACCACTGCATGAAGCTCACAGAACCCAGAGCGGAAGATGAAAGACCAAGCGGAGCCGTCCCGAGAGCTGGGGAGGGGGCACCAGCTTCCCTTCCAGGCCAAGCCCAGGGACCCTTCGAGCTCCGGCCAGGGGAGAGGGAGGGCAGGGTCCGACGTCAGAATCTGCGGGGCTGGGCTCACCCGCCTCTGCGGGCTGCCCTCTCTGAGCCTTTCCCGCGTCTGTGAAAGGGCTGAGCAAGGTCATTCAGGGCAGCTCCGGGACAGAGCCAGCTGGTGCTGGGCACGCCTGTTCTCTCCCCCGGATCAAGGGCCCCATCTCACATGTGAGGTGTGGGACACTGTCCCACAGCTGAAGGCCCTGAGGTCGCACAGACAGAAGTCTGTACTGGGGCCCCCACCACTGACCACCACGAGCTTGGGCAAGTCATGTCCCATCTCTGCCCTCACTTTTATCCTCTCTAAAATGGGGCCACAGCAAACGGCTGCTAGAATTAAATAACAGGGCATGCTTAGCACGGGGAATGGGGACACAGTAAGTCCCCGAGGACTGTCCAGTTTCCTCCCTGCAGTTGCCACGGGCCCAGGAGGAGGGAGGCCCCTTTCTCAGGCTCTGGCTGAGGATCTGGACACAAAGGGTAAGGAGGTTTGGGGGAACAGGGCACCCGGGCGGGGCAGGGGAGAAAATGCCTCCAGTTTTGGCCTTTGCCAGTGCCTTGTTTCTAAACAAACACGTTTCTGGTTTAAGGGTAAAATATATTGGGTTACAGCAGTCTGGCAGGCCATCCAGGGATCAACTTCCCATTTTGGTACAAACTTTTAACCTACTTTCAACAATGACTTGGATGAGAGAGCTGCATGGTGCCAGACCCTTCTCTAAGACATCAAATAACTCTGCATTTGGCCAGCTTGAAAGGCCAGCCAGCTGGGGCTGGGATCCACTGCTCACCCCACATCCCGGGAGTTACTGTCCTCTGAACCCCGTGGGTTTTCCCCGAGGTCTTCTCAGAGCCTCATGCTTCACGGGTCCTCAGGGATGGGGGGAAGCAAGAAGTGGAGGGACAGAGGTGGAGAGCCCTAGGAGGTGAGGCCAGAGGGCACCGGCCTGATCTGTGTCCTGTGAGAGCTGTGAGGGTCCGGTCCATCCTTGGGCACACAGTCCCTCTGAGTGAATGGATGGATGGGCAGATGGGAGCAGGAGGGAGACTCTGACAGTAACAGCAGCTATCACACTTACTAGGTACCAGGCTGGGCCAAACTCTCCCTTAACTTATCTCCTTAGTCCCATTAGGCCAGCACAACAAGTCCCGTTGTTACAGAGACAAAAATGGAGGCCCAGGGAGTTTGAGAGAGACCCTGCATTCATGAGGGATGGGGCCTGGGGCCTGCGTTTGCCTCTGGGGCTCCTCTGTTCTGGGTAGCCAGGACTAAGGGGCACCATGAGATCTGAGGAGAGAATTTCTCAGCTCGAGGTCTTCATGCGGTCTCCTTCCCAGAGGAGATTTCCCAAGCTAGGGCAGTGGGGCTAGAGGTTCCCATCTCTTCCTCACCAGGTCTGCACTGGAGGCTCTGGGCTGGGCCCTTCTCCCACAGAAAGCCCTTGTCTGGGCAAGAAATGGGCTTCTGTTTCCAGCTAGAGAGGGCCAAGAGGGCTAGGCCACCTTTCCAGGGTGTGTGGAGTCCCCCAGAGTAGAAGCTACATGTGAGGTTGAGTCTGCTCACCAAGTAGACAGGTGGAATCCAGGGGGCTCCCCGTGCTGAGCTGTGGCACACGGCCTGAGGTGTGGAAAGAGGCTCAGCTGGGGGGCAGGACCAGCAGAAGGCAGACTGCACAGAAAGGCTGACACGTACACACACACACACACACACACACACAGAGCAAGTCACCAGCCACAGACCCGGAAAAGCAGACACACACACACACACACACACACACACACTCTGACACTTCTCCTGTTAACCAAGCCACATGTCAAAGACATAGAAGCCCAGGACACCAACATATAGCACTCACACACACACACACACACACACACACACACTCACACATATACCCAAGGACACCCAAGCCCCAGACCCCCCCACAGGCACAAACGTACAAACTCCCCAGACTCTAGATGCACTGACACACGGCCCCACGTGCAGCACAGGCCGAAACTGGCCCACATGTCAGAGAACACAGACAGCCTCATGGTGGTCTGCGTATGCACAGGGAGAGGCGCCCAGAGACAAAACCCAGCAAAGACTTCCTCCAAGAGGCCAGTGGATAAAGACGTGTCCTCACACCAACACCTTGACACCCAACACAGCCAGACCCATGGACAGCCTCGCTCCCACCTGCTTCTCCTTGGTTCCAGGCCACCCAGGAGGTGGGGCGGGGGGAGGGGAGGGAAGACCCGGCTGAGCTCCCTGTATCTCCTGACGTTCCCGTGGCTGCTGCACTGGCTTGGCTTTGGGGAGGGAACGTGTAGCCGGAGAGAACGCCAAGACAGGCCGCAGGCCACCCTTTGGCCCCGCTGACCTCTGGCCCGCTGCCCACACCCCCTTCCCAAACTCCAGGGGCAGACTTCTGCCCCTGCAGTGTCCCCTGCCTGTCCAGTCCTCCTTGCCCTCTGGGCTTGTCTCAAGCCGCAGCCCTCCCTCCTCCTGTGCCAGGGCATCCCTAAACTCTTCTTGCCCTTCTCTGACCATCTGGACACCACCCTGGTGCACCGATGCCCCGACTGCCTGTCTCTCACCGGTTGTCCTCTGTGTGGACACCATACACCCCTTGGGCCTTGCCGGGTGCTGCCTGGCCTTTAGGAGCTCACTTCCCATAGGGGAGGCAGGCAGGCGGGAAAGCTACACAGCAGCCCATCCCACCTCCACAGCTGAAGCATCTGGAACATTTGCTGAGGAAACACGTCTCCAGAGGGATCAACGTCTGACCCTAAGAGCTGGGGGAGAAGGAGGTGAGAGCTGCCCCAGGAGGAGGGGGCAGGGACCGAGATGTACAACGAATGAAAACATTCTCTCCAGCCTCAGTCCTCCCCAGATAAGCCCTGTGCCCACAGGCAGGGGCTCAAGTCCTCCTCCTCCTGGCCCCTGTGAACCTCAGTGTGCTCCCTGCAAAGGGGGTGGCACTCCTGGTCTCAGGAGCCTATTGTAGACATGTAGCCTTGGTCCTGGGCACAGGACAGGTGCTCAGAAGACGTTAATTCCTCTTTCAGCCCCTCTCCCAAATTCCAAGAAACAGCAGGGCATGAGTCCATGATGTGAAAAGTGTTAGGGTCTGAAGATCTGACTCCAGCCCGGGCTCTGTCCCAGGTTACTGTGTGACCTTCAACCAGTCACTTGCCTTTTCTGGGGCCACCTACCCAGGATTGGGAGTGCAAAGGTGGGGCTGCAGGAATTAAGACTTGCACAACCCTCAGCATCCCGGGGCTGCCTGGGGAGAAAGAAGATCCAAGACATTTCATCCATCACCTGAAAGAAAACCTCATGTCGGGTCAATGGGAATCATGACAAGTGTGCAGATGCCAAGCTCTTGTCTGAAGCCACAAGTGGGTGAAAGCAATCTGCCCCATGCGCACTTGGGGCTCAGTTCCCGCCAGGAACAGCCTGTGAGGCTCTGGGCCCCTTGGAAGGGGGAGGGCTGGGCCAGACCACTGTTGTGTGTAGCTCTGCTCATGGTGGGGCTGGGGGTAGGGGGAGCAGAGAGGGCTGTGCTCAGTCAGCGGGTGCCCTCTGGGAGAGGAGGTGAGAGACCCATCTGAGGCGCTCAGGAGCAGAGCCAAGTGACTGTGTGTTCCCCAGGACAGCGCAATGTGGTTCCCAAGTCACCTTCAGGGATATCCTCAGTATCTAAATTGGGTTGGGCCTGACACCTGGGGCCCAGTGGGACCATTTTCCCACCCACCACAGATCTACTGGGAGACCCCAAATGGCTGGCCCTGGGGTGGAAACTTAGGGCCACACAGAGTGAGGCCACATGGCCCACACCGCATGCTCCTGCCACTGATGGAACCCAGTGCCTGGACCCCTAATAAAGGTGGACGGAAGCAAAGGTGACAGCCTAGCTCTCACACTCAAGCTAGGGAAGGAAGCTCAATTGCCATTAGGAACCAATTACGCAAACTACAACAACAAAAGCAAATGAAATCCAACCTATGGAAGGAATGAGATGCAGGGAAGAGACGGCAAACCCTTCTGGTGACCAGGCGCCTCAGTCTCCAGAACATCTCTGTTTCCTGGCCCTCCTACATCACAGTAATCCTGCCAGAGGCAGGACCAGGGCTCACGGGCTCACTCTGGGGCTTCTTGGTAGCTGGAAGCCACTGCCCATGCTGCCCAACTCCAACTGGCCCAGCGTGCAGGAGACCTCCAGCTGTGAGCAGGTACCAAGCGAGTTCAGACACGGAGTCCCCTGGGCCAGGAATCCTGGGAGCCGTAATAGCACTCTACCTCCTGCCCAGTGCCTCTGGGAGGAAATAACTTAGCAGACAGCGGAGCAGACGGGTGAGCTCCTGGCTTTTGGGTTTCAAAATTTCAGGTCTCAGGGCTGAATGGAAAGAAATCTGGAGACAGAGATGAGACGTGCAGTGACTATTTTCAAATGATTTTCTGCCATAAATTCATCTGAGAGTGTCCAGCACAGGGCCTGGCATACGGTGGGCTTGTGTAAGTATCTGTTAATGAATGAAAGCAAGCAAGCAATAAACCAATGAGCCTTCAGGCAAGTGTGGGGCAGGGCGGGGAGCCCCCTGAGTTAGTAGAGTCCAGGAGAGGCCTAGTTGAGAAGAAGAGCAAAGCATCCTGTGTTCTCTCCCACAAAGATGTCCAGCTGGGAAAGGGTCCCTGAGGGAAAGCAAGACCCGGGAAGATGTCAAGGCTCCCTCAAAGTGGGGGGCCCTTTCACTCTGGGGCCAGGCTTGTGGGAAAGAAAACTAGGCTTGTGGTAAGCCCTGAAGCAGGGCTCCTCCCAGGCAGGGCTGAGGTTATCCACGGGCAGGACTCTGGCTATCTTAGGAGGTCCCATGCCCAGATGTTGAGTCTAAGCTGGACCTGAAGGAGCCTTTCAGGTGGACAGGAGATGGGGTGGGAAGCTGAATGCCTCAGAAGGTGCCAGGATGAGAAATGACTCTGAGGACCCCTTGGTTCAGTGCCCCCAGAACTGGGGCAGTGGTTTGTGAACTGCCTGAAATGTGTGAATTATCCAGTATATGGGGGTTCAGAGACAAGGGATCAAGGAAAATTTTTCAACTTACATTTTTTTCTCTCACATTCAAGTTTTTAGACTCCAGGTTCAGATTTGACATAAATAGAGACCATTGTCTACCCCATCAGGGGCTTCCCCAGTGTCTCAGTGGGTAAAGAATCTGCCTGCAATGCAGGAGACACAGGAGATGCAGGTTCGATCCCTGGGTCAGGAAGACCCCCTGGAGTAGGAAATGCCAACCCACTCCAGTATCCTTGCCTGGAAAATTCCACAGACAGAGGAGCCTCACATGGCGGTCAACAAAAAGCAGACGGGTCTACAGATTTGGGAAACACTGGGTCACGGGAAAGAAATGACTAGAAACAAAGATTCAGATGTTTCACGTCACCAGAAAATAACAATACTAGCCGTAATAGCCATCACACGGTCTTTCAAATCCCCCCAGAATGTTTATTTCCCCTAAAACCCCAAATCTCCAGAAGTGCTGGAAGAGTCTGGGGGAGCCACCCTGCCCCTCACCTGCGTGTGGGGTACCCCAGCGTCTGATAGGGAAGTGCGCCTTCTGCTGGGCCAGACAGGCTGCCCCATTCTCATGGGACTCCTCCATCCCCTGAGCAAGAAGAGAATCACCCTGTGGTCACCACAGGGAAGAACAACTCAGTAGACGGAACAAAGTTACAACCATGTGATAAAGCAGAGAGGGGTCCTTAAGGAGGAACACGCTGCAAGGCACTTCGCTGAGATGCGAGGGGTGGCAGAGGGGCATCCGGGGGAGCAGGGCCCCACCCAGATGCCTGGCTGCGCAGAGCAACTCAGAGACACCTGGAACTCATTAGCATTATGTCAGGAATAATATAAAATTAAAACATTTAGCTTTGGCTTCTAAAATTAAGGAGGACAAAAAGAGAAGGATGCCATTGTGCTGAGCCACTCAGCTATGACTTGGGCACCAATAATTTACAGGAAAAAAATCTCTGCCTTGCACTTGGGCCCAGCTGGGGCCCCTGCCAGCAGAGGCTGAGGATGGACGGCTGAGTCTCCAGCTCCGTCCTGGGGGAAGCAAGTTGGGAGCCTGGATGAGGCCCAGGTGAGGTCTTCTAACCGCTCATGGCAGTGCCAGTTATATGCCAGTCCTGCTACTCTCCTAATTGACTGGCCTGTCTCTACACTGGCCACTGCCCCCCAAATCCATCATCTGCCTTGCAGCCAGAGTTTTATAAATTGAAATCTGCCCCCGACATTGCTCAAAACCCATCGATGGCTCCCTACTGCCTGCAGGATACCCAAGTCCCTCAGCCTGGCATTTCCAGCCTCCCACCATCTGAATCTAGCTGTGGCTGGCTTTCCAAACTCTCCAAGATCCTTTCTCCCTCTCTCCTCTCCACTTACACTGATGACTTGGGCTTTTGGAACTTTCTACCGTGCTCTCGCAGATGCTCTTCCTTCAGCTTGGAATTCCTTCAGACTCCAGGGCTCAGGACTGATGGTGGCTCCTCTGCAGAGGCTCTGGGGGAGGCCCTGACCAGACTCCTTTCTGGGCCTACCTCGGCTCAGGGGTAAGGTCACTGGGCTGGGCAGCGCTGGGGACCTGAGACTCACACAAAGTCAGAACTGGCCATCCCTCAGAGGCCCCTGTGTTACACATGGAGGCCCCTACGACAGCCCAAAGAGAGCATGGCTGCCTTGGCCCCAATTCTGACCTCTCTGGACTCCTGGGGCATGCTGACTCTGGGGTACAGAGTGCTCTGGACTCATCCAGGCTCGAGTTCAATCCCGATATCCCTCCCGCTCTGTGACTGGCACAGATCACCTAACCCCTCTGGACTTCAGCATCTTTGTTGGCATTGCAAGGATGGAGACAGAAGTCTAGTGCTGGCCAGTCCCAGGGCTGTGGACAGTCAGCACCAGGCTCTATTCTATAACCAACTGTTGCCACTCGTGACCCCTGTGCAGAGAAACTGAGGTCCCAGGTTACAGAGGACAGGGAATCAGCGACAAGATGGAAATGGAAGCTCCCAGCTCTGGAAAAGCAGTCTGGGAAGAGTTCACAAAGCCTGACTTGTCCAGGGGCAAGACAGCTGCCCAGCCATTCATACACTTCCTCACTCATTCATTCACTCAGCTAAATGCAAATGGCTAGGTGTCCAAAATACACTTCAGTAACGACAGCAAGTTACCAGACAACACATCTAGGATGACTGCATTCCAATAAAGAGTATAATTATCACACATGCAGAGAAATACTCTAAAATGTTAAACAGTGGTTATTTCTGAGTACTATAGTCAGAGGTAACTTTCCCTTTTTTTCTTCTCTCTACTATCCCTTTGTTCTACTCTCCCTTTTCTTCTCTCTACTGTCCCTTTTTTCTACTCTCTGCCCCTTGATACATTATACTTTACCTTTAGACTACTCTGTTTTGTTAAATTAAAAAAAGAAAAGTCACAGACACCAGTGATACTTTATAGAACAGATCCAGGCTACAGAAGAATTAGACTTCCTTCGTAATTCGGCACGTGGCTTTGGGTGAGCTCTCCTACATTAACAAGATCTGGGGATGTTCCCAGCCTCATTGTGGAGCTGGAAAGATCTGAGTCAGGTCTGGGTCTGACATTTGCCCTCAACCTATAATATGTGGGTGAAGGACCTCCCTCTGACCTGTTTCCACACAAATACACAGGAACAACATGGTGGCCTCTGAAGGGATCTGAGGATCAAGGATGATATGGATGGTGACCAACTTACATGGATGGTGACCCATGATATTTGTGTCTGCATCAGGGGACCCAGGCCCACCCCATGGAATGCAGAGGAGTGCCTCCTCACAGAGTGACACCATCAGGCTGTTTCCCAGGTGGCCATCAGCGATGACTGAGGAGGAATCTCAGGAGACCGAGTGTCCGGATTAAGTGAACAGCGGACACAAGCCTACTCCTGGGGTAGAGGACACACGGGCAGGTCCGAGCCACAGCCTGCACATGTTACATTTCACTCCCCAGTCACAGCCCCAGAGCACCCAGAAGGAGCAAATGAGCCTTCAACATCCTTCTCTGCAGCCTCGGCTGAATGTCTGGGGACCCGGCTCTGAGCCAGCTGGATGAACTGCAGGCTCTAGAGTGGGCGGAACTGGGTTCCAGTCCCAGCCCTGCTGACTGGTCCCTGCCCCTGAGGCAGGGTACTGAGTCTCTCTGGTCCAGAGTTGTCTTCTGGAAAACAGTTAACACTCCCTCATCTTAGGGTTACATTATAAGGGCCAAATGAGAGGGGAGACTGCATAGGATCTACCAGTTCTTACTCTTACACGTGAGTCAGTAAGTATTTCAAAATAAAAGTTTAATTTTTAAAATCAATTTAATCATATATTAATAGAAAAACCCCAAATGCCCATTAAGTGATGAATAAGCAAAAATAGCTTATCAATACAATTGCATATTATTCAGTCATAAAAGGGGATGAAATGCCAACACATTCTACAACATGGATACACTTTGAAAACACCGTTGTTCAGCTGCTCAGTCATGTCCTGCTCTTTGCAATACCATGGACTGTAGCGCTCCAGGCTTCTGTAGCGCTCCAGGCTTCCCGGTCCTCCACTGTCTCCCATCAGTTCAGTTCAGTTCAGTCACTCAGTCGTGTCCGACTCTTTGCGACCCCATGAATCGCAGCACGCCAGGCCTCCCTGTCCATCACCATCTCCCGGAGTTCACTCAGACTCACGTCCATCGAGTCCATGATGCCATCCAGCCATCTCATCCTCGGTCATCCCCTTCTCCTCCCGCCCCCAATCCCTCCCAGCATCAGAGTCTTTTCCAATGAGTCAACTCTTTGCATGAGGTGGCCAAAGTACTGGAGTTTCAGCTTTAGCATCATTCCTTCCAAAGAAATCCCAGGGTTGATCTCCTTCAGAATGGACTGG
>SJYX01016962.1:133846-165010 GCA_006410675.1 Oreotragus oreotragus
TCCAGCTTGTGTTTCTTCCAGCCCAGCATTTCTCATGATGTACTCTGCATATAAATTAAATAAGCAGGGAGACAATATACAGCCTTGACGTACTCCTTTTCCTATTTGGAACCAGTCTGTTGTTCCATGTCCAGTTCTAACTGTTGCTTCCTGACCTGCATACAGATTTCTCAAGAGGCAGGTTAGGTGGTCTGGTAGTCCCATCTCTTTCAGAATTCTCCACAGTTTATTGTGATCCACACAGTCAACGGCTTTGGCATAGTCAATAAAGCACAAATAGATGTTTTTCTGGAACTCTCAAATTTATTAAGTCAGTGATGCCATCCAACCATCTCATCCTCTATCGTGCCCTTCTCCTCCTGCCCTCAATCTTTCCCAGCATTAGGGTCTTTTCCAATGAGTCTGCTCTTTGCATCAAATGGCCAAAGTATTGGAGCTTCGGCATCAGTCCTTCCAACGAATATTCAGAGTTAATTTCCTTTAGGATTGACTGATTTGATCTCCTTGCTGTCCAAGGGACTTTCAAGAGTCTTTTCCAGCACCACAATTCAAAAGCATCAATTCTTCAGGGCTCAGCCTTTTTTATGGTGCAACTCTCACATCTGTACATGACTACTGGAAAAACCATCGCTTTGACTATAAGGAGTTTTGCTGGCAAAGTGCTGTCTCTGCTTTTAACGGCACCGTCTAGGTTTGTCACAGCTTTTCTTCCAAGCAGAAATTGTCTTCTAATTTCATGGCTTCAGTCACCATCCACAGTGATTCTGGAGCCCAAAAAATAAAATCTGTCACTGTTTCCACTTTTTCCCCTTCCATTTGCCACGAAGTGATGTGACCAGGTGCCATGGTCTTAGTTTTTTGAATGTTGAGTTTTAAGTCAGCTTTGTCTCTCTCCTCTTTCACTCCCATCAAGAGGCTCTTTAGTTCCTCTTCGACTTCTGCCATTTGAGTGGTATCATCTGCATATTGGAGGTTGTTTATATTTCTCCCAACAATCTTGATTCCAGCTTGTGATTCATCCAGCCTGGCATTTAGCATGATGTACTCTGCATGTAAGTTAAATAAGTAGGATGACAATATACAGCTTAGATGTACTCCTTTCCCAATTTTGGGCCAGTCCTTTGTTCCATGTCTGGTTCTAACTGCTGCTTCTTGCCCAGTTCTAACCCACAAAGAGGTTTCTCAGGAAGTAGGTAAGATGGTCTGGTATTCCTATCTCTTCAGGGATTTTCCAGTTTGTTGTGATCCACATAGTCGAAACACTATGGCAAGTGAAAGCAGCCGGACACAAAGCACCACATATCGTATGGTCCCACTTACATGAAGCGCCAGAACAGGCAAATCCATGAGACAGGAAGTAGACCAGTGGTTGCCAAGGGCTGGGTGGAGGGGAGAGTGGAAGTGACTGCTAATAGATACAAGGTTTCTTTTGGGGGTGATGAAAATGTTCTGGAATTAATACAGTGAAAATGGTTTCACAACTTTGTGAATATACTCAAAACACTGATTTGTATATTTAAAAGGATAACTCTCATGGTGAGTTATATTTCAACGAAACTTTTAAATTAAAAAAAAAAATGACAGGCAAAGAAATGACAGGGCATTCCACTTCTGAGTATGAATAGGCCTACTGCCCCAGTACTACTGAATGCCAGAAAGCGGTGTCATTCTCCACGCAGCCTGCAATGATGTGTCTCTGCTCCTATAGCTTTCTACCCAGAGTGCCCTTCTCCTGCCCCTTTGCCTGGCAAAATCCTGCTGATATGCCAAGTTTCAGCTCCATGCCACCTCTTCCAGGGAGCCTTCCTGGAGTCCCCTACTGTTAGGGCAAGGGTCCCCTGGCATCCCCCAGCCAACCCTGTCCTTCCTTCACCACAACCCCTAGGACTTAGGACTGAAACTCTCTGCCTCTGGTCCCTCTCTCCCACCACTGGGGATGTGAGTCAGCTGTGGGATGGCGCTGGTCACACCAGCTGGCCTCTCACCTAGGGCCCAGCAGCGGACTGTACTCACAGCAGGGACTCAGGGCATGTCTGCCGACTAAACAATCTGTTCAATTGGGGTCAGCCACCCATGTCAGCCCCCGCTCCCCAACCCTCATCCTTGGGTAAAGAGAGAAAAGCTCTTTTTAAAATCACAGGTCTGATTGGAAGAGGGGTTAAAATAAGTCTGCGCATGTCATAGATGGAGAGACTGAGGCTGGGGAAGGAGCAGAGACTGGGTCAAGGCTGCCCAGGCAAGTCAATGGTGACACCATGACAGACAGTCCAGACTCCAGACTCCCAGCCCACTGCTCCCCGACTTTTGGCCTCAGGTGCGCTATTCTCACACGCAGAAAAAAGGCAGCAGCTCCGGGCTCAGCGTGGGCTGAAGGTGGTCATGACAGTGGTCCTCATCTGAGGCCCCTGCGTCTCCTGCACCCACAGAGAACTAGCTCCCGACTCCCGGGTCCGAGCTCTACTCCACCTCTCACCGACTGCTCCGGCGTAAGGTCCCATTTCTCAGGCCCCGCCCCAGGCAATTCCCCATCGACACATCTAATCCCCAGCACCTCACCACCAGCGGAGCCCTCTTGTGGACCCCGCAGGTTCACTTAGACATCATTGCTAACTGCTTGCAACACAGGGGGTTTTCATCATCTTCGGAATGACCATACATTTTGGAACACAAACTAGGTGAACTGGGTCTGGCAAATTCTGTTTGTCTGCCTCTCCCTTCGTGCGGGCCAAGCCAGACTGCCAGGGATAACCAGAGCAGAATGACGATAATTTCTTTTTAGAAATACGTTTCATAAAGTCCATTTCCATCTCCCTTAAGGAGCCAGGAGCAGCCCAAAGAGGTCCAACTTGAGAGTCTCTTTGTGAGGGAGCTGTAGAGAGGACTTTGGTTTTCTTACAAATCTATGCTTATTGTGTTCTCCATGTTTTCTGCAACAAGCATTTAAAACTTTTACAAATATTTACTTTTAAAAACTCAAGGACAGAATCCTCCTGCTTCTCCGACGCCTCCCTGCTGGCCTGTCTCTCATTGCTTCTTTGCACAGGGCCTGTTTCTGTTGAATCAGGGGCTGAAACTCTCCCCTCCAGCTTCCGAGTTTTAACGGGACCCTGGGTTTGCTCACTTTACCTTCTCGACAATGCCATCTTTTGAAGATGACTCTTGCCCCGTTCCTGGCTGACTGGGACCCAAATACAAAAATTGAATTCCTCTTTTCCACTATACCTCCTCCCCTCTCTGGACCTCAGTTAATCATCTATAAAATAAAGGAGGGCTTCCCTGGTGGTTCAGTGGTTAAAACTCTGTGCTTCAACTGCAGGGGGCATGGCTTCAATCCCTGGTTGAGGAACTAAGATCCTGCATGCCGTGCCGTGCAGCAGTAAGTAAACAGGAAGGGCCTGAAGATGGTCTCAAGGGTCCCTTCTGTCTCTGGCATGCCGCATCTGAAGGCCGGGCTCGGGGTGAGTTCTGAGGACCTCCCTACTCACACCAACACTAGACTTTGACCTTTTCAACAAAAGGTGCTTTCTGTGCATGCCTCTAATTGGAGAACTAGGGTGTGGGTGCAGCAGTGAGCAGGGGTATATCTGTCAGACCTTCAGCACGCTGTCATTGGCAATGCCTCGTCCATAGTGGGTGGGGGCGTCGGGAAGACTCTCCTGGCAGTAAGGGGCAGTGGCGGAGGGCTGCCCACGGTATGTGGACCCCCGCTCTGGGCCACACGGTATGCCCACGGCTTCTGCTCATCCTGTGGCCACGCTGTCACACTTGTGTTATCCCAGCTCAGGCTCCCACCACTTGGCCACACTACCTTTCAGCGCAGCGACAGCTCTGGGCCTGGCTTTGGCGGACAGGCCTGCAGGAGTTCGGAAGTTGCTGAGCTGCTCTGACAAGAGGAGGATGAGATGGCCTCTGCCCTATGAAAGCAAAGCAGGAGGAATGCTGAGAGGGGCCAGCTTTTCTGGGTGATGTCATTCTCTCTCTCTGCTTCCCTGTGGTATTCCACAAGCCTTTAGAAAGTCTTTTTTTTCACAGCTCTGTTAAGATGTAATTCACATAACCATAAAGTTAATCCATTCGAAGCACACAATTCAGTGGTTTTAAAGTATATTCACAGAGTTGTGCAACTATTACCACAATCAATTTTAGAATATTTTCGCCACCCTAAAAGAAAACCCGTCCCCTAAGCCATTAGCAGTCGTTCCTCCCTCTCCATAGCCCTTGGCAACCACGAATCTGCTTTCTCTTTCTATCGATTTCTCTGTTTTGGAGACCTCGTGTAGCTGGCATCATTCAACATGCGGTCCTTTGTGACTGGCTTCTGTTGTCGAGCACAGTGTTTTCAAGGTTCGTTCACGTTGCCGCGTCATTGCTGCACTCTTCCTGTGGCTGAATAATACTCCATTATACGGACGCATCACATTTTATCCACTGGTTGATAGGTGCTTAGGTTGCTGTCACTTTTTAGCTATCACAAAGAACGCTGCTATGAACATTCATGTACAAAACTTTGTGAAGACCTATGTTTTCATTTATTTGGGGTATACATCCAGGAGCAGAATTGCTACATCACATGGAAATGCTATGTTTAATCACCAGTGTATGAGGGTTCCAGTTTGTCCATGTCCTTGTCAGCACCTGTTAGTGCCCATCTTTTTCATTACAGCCATTCTAGTGGGTGTGAAATGGTATCTCATGACCGTTCAAACGTGCGTTTCCGTGACAGTTAATGATGTTGAATACCTCTTCATATGCTTTTGGCCATCTGTATATCTTCTTTGGAGACATGTCTATTCAAGTCCTTTGCCCATTTTTTTTTCATTTTTTTGAACTGTATGAGTTCTCGATACATACTGGGTACGAGTTCCTCATTAGAAATGTGATTGCAAACATAAAGTCAAATTTGAGCGAAAACAATGACAGCTAACACTTACTGCGTGATTACCACATGTTGAGCCCTGTTTCAAGTGTTTTACATGTAATAAGTGTTTTAATCCCCAGAACAACTCCACAGGTAGGTATTACTGCTGCTGTTATCATCATCTCCATATTACATATGCATAAACAGAGTCATGGAGCAGCACCCTACTCAAGTCACCCATCTAGGAAGGGGCAAAGCAGAAGCTCTGGGGCATTCAGGGAAGGTCATGGCCCACCCTTGAGCCATGGCACCAACTGGGAAGCCATGCCTCCTTGGACTGATGTGGGGCAGAGCAGCCAGGGAGCCCTAAAGCGGGGTTCAACTCTGGGACAGAAGCCAGGGCCATGAGACTGAGCCCACCTCACAAGGTTTTGTCTCCTCTGCTGGCCTTGGGGAATCTGGGTTCAATTTTATTTCAGGAAGAATTCAGTTTCTTTCAGCTGTGCATGCTCAGACTGGGTGGAGATTGCAGACTCTGACTCAGGAACTGACCCACTGTAAATCATGGTGATGTTTTCAGCCATTAGCAGCAGAGGGAGCTCAGCCCATTAACACATTACATGTGAGCTTCCCTGGCCTTTCTCTGCAGTAGGTCTGGGCAGGAAGGAGATGGTGGGGGGAACACAGGGCTCAGAACAGGGAAAGTCTTGCCTCGGGGGTTGGAGGTTTAGCTGTGACTGTGGATAGAAGGAACAGTGGCTCACACAGAGGTAGGTTCCATTGCCCTCTGATAGCTGGGTTCTGGGTGCCCAATCAGGCTGGAGCTCAGACAAGCTTTATTCAAGAAGATGGTAATGAAACGTTCCTATTACAAAATACCAATAGAGGAAGATCAGAAACAACCTAAATATCCAATAGTGGGAGAAAGGCTGAGTAGATGCACCACAAGCCTCATGACGGACCATAAGATGGCTGTGAAAATCGGCCGTGATGACATGCCTAGAACCACGGGAAATCTCTTAGCCCGAATATTAAATTCATCAGTGCTCATTATTGTTAATAATCATCTCAATAACCCCAGTGAGAACTCGAGGCATGGAGGACTGAAGCACCTCATCTAAGAGGAGGCCTGGACTGATGCAGGGCTTGTACCCTTCTCACACTAGAATCCTGGAAATGAATTTTTAAAAATATTTATTTATTTGGCTGCACAGGGTCTTAGTTGGAGCACGCAGGATCGAGCTCCTTGACCAGGAATCGAACCTAGGCCCCCTGCATTGGGAGCACAGCATCTTAACCACTGGAAGAGTGAGAGAAGTCTTCCCTACCAGGGAAGTCCCCCAGCAGTGAATCTGAAATCACCCCTGGTTGAGCACTTACTATGTGCCAGACATTGTGCTAAGTGCCGCGTCCCACATGGATGGGAACAGGACCAAAGAAAACATTCCACTGTGGTGGTTTGAGTCGTCTGTTCTTCTCGGTTTTGCAAAATTTCTAGCATATGATTAGGTCACATTCACACAGAGAAATTCAGAATGTCCGCCTCTTGGGGATTCACTGAAGCCCTCGGGACACCACCAGGGAGTGCTTTGGGACTTGCGGCAGCCCACCTACACTCAGCACCCAGGCCCCAGGCCCCCAGGCCCCCAGGATGCAGGCCTCTCCCAGCTGCTGGGAGACGCCCTCGCGGGGCGGAGAAGGGGAGGAGCCTTGGGCCACTCCCTCCCTCCTCTCTGGTCTGGTGTTCCCACCTGCAAACAGGGTAACAACCTCCACCCTCTTGCATCCCAGAGTGCCAGAAGGACCCAAGTCAAGCAGTCGGCCTACTGCAGGCAGCTCAGAGCCCTGGGGGCCAACGTGAAGCCTCAGGACGGGGCTGCCTTTCTCAGGAGCCCCATGAGAACCTGAGAGAATGCTGTTCGCAATACCGCCCCTCCTAGGGCAGCTTCCATGCCTGCTCTCTCTTCCATCCTCTGCCGGCAGGACCAAGTCTCCACTTCCGGCCGACATTCACACTCACTTCTGTCTGCCCTCCCTCCCCTATATTCCACTGTTTTCCTGGACGTGCTGGCTGACCTGGCTCCTGGGTTCAAATCACAGCCTGGCCTGAGCAGGAGTTCGTTTCTCGCAGCCAGTACAAGCCCTAGTTCCTCATCCAACACACACACACACACACACACACACACTCCCAGTGCACATCCAACATTCCACCACATGCCTAACACACACACAAATCCAAAGCCATACCCAATACACAGGAACCTAGAGCAGACAGATTCTCAGACACGCTCCTCTAAACAGATGCACACCCAACACAGTCAACGCCCAATGCACGACTGTTCACCTGGCACATACACTGCACATACAACAGCCACCCAAACTGCTGCTCCCACCACAAGCACAAACCATGAGCACCCACCTCCAAACTCAAACTCCTACCCCACATAAACAGATGCACATTCACTCAACCCAGCCACACACACACACACATGCACGTCTACTGGGGGAGTAGTGTGCTCAAGGAGTACCTGAGAGTGTGCTCTGGGGGCCTCTATTGGATGTGCATGTGAGTGTAGTATTAAGGGTGTCTGGGTACACTGTGGGTGTTAACAGGTGGTATACATGGGGTGTGCCATGGGTATTATGTCTATTTCTACCATATATTTCCCAAAGTGAAAGTTGCTCAGTATTGTCCAACTCATTGCAAGCCCATGGGCTATACAGTCCGTGGAATCCTCCGGGCCAGAATACTGGAGTGGGTAGCCTTTCCCTTCTGCAGGGGATCTTCCCATCCCAGGGATCGAACCCAGGTCTCCCACGTTGCAGGTAGATTCTTTACCAACTGAACCACAAAGGAAGCCCAAGAATACTGGAGTGGGCAGCCTATTCCTTCTCCAGGGGATCTTCCCAACCCAGGAATCGAACCAGGGTCTCCTGCATTACAGGCAGATTCTTTACCAACTGAGTCAGGAGGGAAGTTCCCCAACCACATCCCCAGTACGTACGTACTTAATTGCACAGAGACCCTTACTCTACACCAAATCCCACATACACCAAATCCCACATACACCTCAATCCCAACCATAAGCTTTACAACCACACAAGCTTCTCTCACACTACAAATCACTCGCATACAATACACAGACGTATTCATACAAACACATATACCCACTGTCTCATAGTCCCCCCAGTGCCTAACACACACCCAGGTATGGGCAAGCACACACACACATTCTCACAGATCCCCTGCCTATACTCAAAGATGGAACCCCTGGACTCTCCCCTACCTGCTCCCCAGGCCTCACCACACATCCAGCCCTAAATGGGTGGAGGGCAGTCCCCATAGGAGTGGAACCTGGCAGGTACCCCAAAGCCTGCCCACAAGCCCTATGCATAGGCTGGCCTTGTGTGGAGAGGCCCAGATGGTAAGGGAGCTCGTAGTCCCACTGAGCCTGCCTTCTCATGTCCCCTGGCCACATTCCTGCCTGCTCCAGGAGTTTATTCTTCCCTTGTTCATTGATGATTAAAATACTTTTAAGCCGACCACGAAGATTGTTGTCTTCATCTTTCTTTCTCTCTTTCTTTTTTATAAAAACCAAAACCAACAGATGCGTTTGGGGACCCTCTGATTTTCTTCCAGGGTGATTTACATGACCACAACCAGTTCTTGGAGAAAAAAAGCAAACACTCCTGTGGCCTAATAGAAACATTCCCCCTCTGCTCTCCATCTCCTCAGCCGCTCAACTCATTTCCAGAGACGACTCCCCAGGCCCCCTCCCTCCCGCTTGGAGGCCGAGGGGTGGAGGAGGATCTGGTGGGACCATGGACCGCAGCCCCATGTGAGACAATCTTTAAAAGACTTTTCTATTTTCATTTTTATCATCAACCCTAGAGGAGGGAGCTGGGCTGGCAGAGACAAACCTCCTCAGCAACAGAATAGGAGACTCCTGTTGGCTTAATCGGTCCCTTTAAACAGTTAATAATCTGGGGGCCAGGGTAGGTACTAGTGTTATTTCCATTTTACTTACAAAGAAACTGAGCTCAGAGGTAACAAGTAACTTGTTCAAGTCCTCAGCTGGTGTCAGGCCCCAACGAAGGCAACTCACAGGTGGTTGAGCTGACTCCAGGCCCGAACAAGGGGACCACTGACCCTTCTCTGCCTTTCTTAAAACATGTCCCCCACTGGCTGATCTGGCCGCTGCAGTCAACCTCACACCCCTGGAGGCCTTGGTGAATACAAGTTGTCCTTCAAATCTGGGGTACCCCAGGAAAGCACAGCCAAGGCTGGAGGGACTTGTGGCATTATTTCATCCATCTTCCCCAAGAAGAGGAATCCATTCCATGGCCCCGCTCCAGGGACCACTCCCCTTGGCTTACACACCTGCTGAGACAGTACCCCACCACCACCACCAGCTGAAGCAGCCTTTTCCTATCCATCCACTACTGCTCCATTCATCCATGACCCATCAAGCCACACATTCACCCATCTAATCTAATCTAGCCTACAAGACGCTGGGTACCATTCCAGCTGGTGGTGACACACTGGTGAGCAAGACACACATGCCCTTTGCGCCTGTGCAGGTAACATGCTGGGGGCGGGGTGACACAGACACCAGCCAAATAAGTAAATAAGATAATGTCAGATCATGAGCGTGCTATGGGGAAAAGCACTTGGCTATGTGGTGGCACAGAATCATTGTGACAGGGAGTGGGTGTCCAGGGAAAGCCCCTCTGAAGAGGGGGCATTTGATTTGATACCTCAAGAATGAGAAAGAACCAGTCCTTCTAAGCATTCAGGACAGAGACCCAGGGAGGATGAAAAGCCAGTGCAAAGGTTCTGAGATAGGAGAAGACTTAGAGCAAGAGGCCTGCATGGGCAGACTAGGGTAGGCAAGGTGGGGCATGGCAGGGGCGCTGGAAAAGTGGGTGGGCCTGCCTTGCCAGCCAAAATGAGGATTTAGCCGGTGTTCCAGCAGACAGGGCTTCCTAAGATGGAGAAGTGTCGCCCTCCACAGCTTCCCTGGGAGTCCCTAAAGAGAAATGAGTACACTGGGCCTCCCCAAGTCTGACTCAAGGACCCTCTTGCCGGTGCCACCTCCCAGTGCAGAGAATGCCGTCGGGCACCCATGAAGCCATCAGACTACCTTGCATTTCTGGACACAACATCTCACCTTCCACTACTTGCCCTCGTGGGACTTTCACATTTGCAGTCCCATCTGAGCATCCTCAAAACAAGGAAGGGAGGGGCAGTTATGACAAATGAAACTAAGGCACAAGGTACATGTCCATGGAATTCTCCAGGCCAGAATACTGGAGGGGGTAGCTTTTCCCTTCTCCAGGGGATCTTCCCAACCCAGGGATCGAACCCAGGTCTCCCGCATTGCAGGCAGATTCTTTACCAGCTGAGCCACAAGGGAAGCCCAAGAATACTGCAGTGGGTAGCCTATCCCTTCTCCAGTGGATCTTCCCGACCATTACTTTGTTGATAAAGGTCCATCTAGTCAAAGCAAGGGGATCTGCCCAACCCAGGGATCGAACCCAGGTCTCCCGCATTGCAGGCAGATTCTTTACCAGCTGAGCCACAAGGGAAGCCCAAGAATACTGCAGTGGGTAGCCTATCCCTTCTCCAGTGGATCTTCCCGACCATTACTTTGTTGATAAAGGTCCATCTAGTCAAAGCTATGGTTTTTCCAGTAGTCATATATGGATGTGAGAGTTGGACCATAAAGAAAGCTAAGCATGGAACAATTGATGCTTTTGAACTGTGGTGTTGGAGAAGACTCTTGAGAGTCCCTTCGATTGCAAGGAGATCAAAGCAGTCAATCCTAAAGGATATCAGTCCTGAATATTCATTGGAAGGACTGATGCTGAAGCTCCAATACTTTGGCCACCTGATGTGAAGAACTGATTCATTGGAAAAGACCCTGATGCTGGGAAAGATTGAAGGCGGGAAGAGGAGAGGACAGAGGATGAGATACATGGTTGGATGGCATCACCAACTCAATGGACATGAGTTTGAGCAAGCTCTGGGAGTTGGTGATGGACAGGGAGGCCTGGCGTGCTGCAGTCCATGGGGTTGCAAAGAGTCGGACATGACTGAATGACGGAACTAACTAAGGCACAAAGCGGCAAGACTATCATCTGAGGTCACACAGTGAGAGAGTTTTGAATCCAAACTGGTTTTTGGGGGTATCCAGAGAACTCCACCAACCAAACCACAACCCTGTGGGGGTAATGTTTGGATAACTGAGGTAGTGGCAGGCAGTAGGGATCAGGCAGAGTATCAGAGTACTTACATATATTAACTTACAAAACTAGAGAACCAAAGCAAAGCTCAGAGAGGGTAAGTGACTTCCCTAAGGTCACACAGCAAGTCTGAGGAGGAGTCGGGACTTGACTCAGGTCTGGCAGCAGGATAATCAAGCAGCCCATTTAGAGAGGCAAACTTCCTCTTCTGCTATCGATTTGGACTCAGGTTCGAGTCTGTTGGTGACAGGGACACTGGGGAAAGGTGTGGGTGGGGATGGGTCACATCAGGGAGGCATCCTGACTTGTTACCAGACCCCACTGGCCAGCTCTGAGAAGCTGGGGGACACTCCCCTGAGCACCAACATTTCAGGGGGCTCAGAAGGGCTCCCTATCCCCGACATCCCCTCTGATCTTGAAGCCACCAGTGAAGGTCATTCTGTTGCCCTCCCCCAGGCTTCTTCAGGGCCAATGAGGCTTGAAGGAGACATTCTCTGCAAGGCAGAATGGAAAAGGCCTCACACAGAGGGCAGGAGGCCTGGGGACCTGAGAGGGGCTGGCAGCTGTCTCTCTCAGCAGACTCGAGTGCCATACAAGGGAAGCTTCTCTAGGCTCCAATGGGAAAGCTGGAATGTTCCAGAAAGCTCCACAGAAAGCTTCTCAGGTCTAAAGACTGGCCACCCCTCCTCCTGCCTTGGGTGGTCACTGCCTTCCCTACAAAGTAGTGTGTTGGGATGAGACAGCCTCTGAAGCCACTTTGATTCTGGAAATCCTCTGCCTCAGACCTCGTTTGTGGCTGGGCTATGGCACAGAGCAGGATTGAAGGGGACCAGGAGAGGGCATGCGGATGAGTGTTAACCTGCAGGAGTGCACGGGGTGACCCCACCCCAGTGGACTTGGAGCTGTGCTGTCTCGCTTTAGGAGAGCCTGAGCAACAGAATCCCACCAATCTGAAACAAGACACGCTGGGAAACTGCACTCAGTCAAAATGAGAAGCATCTACTCCCAGGCTCAGGAGGAGAACGCTACACTGCAGACTGTGTTCATCCATCACTCATAGCCAGTGTGACCCTACCCCCAACCCCAGGCAGCAGCCAGGTGTGCCCAGCACAGGAGCAGTGCCGGGTCACCATCACAGACCCACTCCCCTCCCTAAACCCCAGGCTGGGGCTGGAAACAAAATGTCTCTGCTTGGTCACACTTGTGCCTTATTTGCTGGCCAACCTAGATACTGTATGTGATGTCATCAAGTCCCCAGAGTGGCCCCCACACTAGGTGATATCATCCTGGCCCCCATTAAAGTTACAGGTGGGGAAACGGGATCACACAGCATTACGGAACTTGCCCCTGTTCACTCAGATGGAAAGTACATTCTGCATCTGTATTCACAGGTTCACACCTGCAGATTCAACAACTGCGTATCTGTGGTATCCATGGACACAGAAGGTTGACTGTACTAGGCTGTTAGTTACACAGGGAACTTGAGCATCTGCTCAGGATTTGGATTCCAGTATCTGTGGGGGTTGAGTGAAAAGTCCATACCACAGGGACGACTGTAGTAGCAGTTAGAATTTGACTGAGACAGTCTGGCTGGACAGAGAGGTTAAGCAGTTTGAGTCATCAGCACTTGGTGACCAGCTACAGACAGACATAGGAAATGAGGAAGCATCCAGAAAGCCTCTGGAGTTCTAGAGGAACAGGGTGGGGGCGGTAGCAGGTGTCCAGATACAGAGCAGCCACACTCGGTGGCAGGAACCGACCCTCTGAGTCCCANTGGTGATGGACAGGGAGGCCTGGCGTGCTGCAGTCCATGGGGTTGCAAAGAGTCGGACATGACTGAATGACGGAACTAACTAAGGCACAAAGCGGCAAGACTATCATCTGAGGTCACACAGTGAGAGAGTTTTGAATCCAAACTGGTTTTTGGGGGTATCCAGAGAACTCCACCAACCAAACCACAACCCTGTGGGGGTAATGTTTGGATAACTGAGGTAGTGGCAGGCAGTAGGGATCAGGCAGAGTATCAGAGTACTTACATATATTAACTTACAAAACTAGAGAACCAAAGCAAAGCTCAGAGAGGGTAAGTGACTTCCCTAAGGTCACACAGCAAGTCTGAGGAGGAGTCGGGACTTGACTCAGGTCTGGCAGCAGGATAATCAAGCAGCCCATTTAGAGAGGCAAACTTCCTCTTCTGCTATCGATTTGGACTCAGGTTCGAGTCTGTTGGTGACAGGGACACTGGGGAAAGGTGTGGGTGGGGATGGGTCACATCAGGGAGGCATCCTGACTTGTTACCAGACCCCACTGGCCAGCTCTGAGAAGCTGGGGGACACTCCCCTGAGCACCAACATTTCAGGGGGCTCAGAAGGGCTCCCTATCCCCGACATCCCCTCTGATCTTGAAGCCACCAGTGAAGGTCATTCTGTTGCCCTCCCCCAGGCTTCTTCAGGGCCAATGAGGCTTGAAGGAGACATTCTCTGCAAGGCAGAATGGAAAAGGCCTCACACAGAGGGCAGGAGGCCTGGGGACCTGAGAGGGGCTGGCAGCTGTCTCTCTCAGCAGACTCGAGTGCCATACAAGGGAAGCTTCTCTAGGCTCCAATGGGAAAGCTGGAATGTTCCAGAAAGCTCCACAGAAAGCTTCTCAGGTCTAAAGACTGGCCACCCCTCCTCCTGCCTTGGGTGGTCACTGCCTTCCCTACAAAGCAGTGTGTTGGGATGAGACAGCCTCTGAAGCCACTTTGATTCTGGAAATCCTCTGCCTCAGACCTCGTTTGTGGCTGGGCTATGGCACAGAGCAGGATTGAAGGGGACCAGGAGAGGGCATGCGGATGAGTGTTAACCTGCAGGAGTGCACGGGGTGACCCCACCCCAGTGGACTTGGAGCTGTGCTGTCTCGCTTTAGGAGAGCCTGAGCAACAGAATCCCACCAATCTGAAACAAGACACGCTGGGAAACTGCACTCAGTCAAAATGAGAAGCATCTACTCCCAGGCTCAGGAGGAGAACGCTACACTGCAGACTGTGTTCATCCATCACTCATAGCCAGTGTGACCCTACCCCCAACCCCAGGCAGCAGCCAGGTGTGCCCAGCACAGGAGCAGTGCCGGGTCACCATCACAGACCCACTCCCCTCCCTAAACCCCAGGCTGGGGCTGGAAACAAAATGTCTCTGCTTGGTCACACTTGTGCCTTATTTGCTGGCCAACCTAGATACTGTATGTGATGTCATCAAGTCCCCAGAGTGGCCCCCACACTAGGTGATATCATCCTGGCCCCCATTAAAGTTACAGGTGGGGAAACGGGATCACACAGCATTACGGAACTTGCCCCTGTTCACTCAGATGGAAAGTACATTCTGCATCTGTATTCACAGGTTCACACCTGCAGATTCAACAACTGCGTATCTGTGGTATCCATGGACACAGAAGGTTGACTGTACTAGGCTGTTAGTTACACAGGGAACTTGAGCATCTGCTCAGGATTTGGATTCCAGTATCTGTGGGGGTTGAGTGAAAAGTCCATACCACAGGGACGACTGTAGTAGCAGTTAGAATTTGACTGAGACAGTCTGGCTGGACAGAGAGGTTAAGCAGTTTGAGTCATCAGCACTTGGTGACCAGCTACAGACAGACATAGGAAATGAGGAAGCATCCAGAAAGCCTCTGGGGTTCTAGAGGAACAGGGTGGGGGCGGTAGCAGGTGTCCAGATACAGAGCAGCCACACTCGGTGGCAGGAACCGACCCTCTGAGTCCCACAGGCCTGCCTTGAAGCAGGCAAAGGGCAGGGCGCACGCTCGAGGGTGATGTCCAGCAGCTTCCATGAACTATCTCATCATGCCAGTAACATTTCTGAATACATCTCCTAACTCATTTCCTGAAAAATCAGACAGACTAGGCAAATATGTATCTTTTAAAAGAAGCACATTATAGAACCTAAATGGTTTTTATCAAGTTCTTTCCAGTCTCTTCAAATTTCTGATTTCTAAATAGTCCCTTATCCATTCCATATGCCCTCCTGAAGTCGTTGTTAACAGAACAGCAGAAAACACATAAGTAATCTGCCCCTTTGCATGAGCTTATGGTTGACTCCAGTCACTGCCAATCAAATGTCCTTAAGAGAGCCCCAAATCAAAGCAGGATGGAGCCGCTGATTAGATGGGGAACGGGGCTCTGGATGATGAAGGATGGGGCCAGCTGAACCAGGCCTGCGTTGGACACTGCCTGCCAGGCCACAAGGGCACACTGTCAAACAGTGTGTAAGTAATGTGATGGGAGCTTGGGATTTGGGGCAGCACACAGGTGAGGTGCTGCCAGGCCTGCTCCTCCCATCCATTCTCACCCCACGGCTCCCCTTGTCCTCAGAGTCAAGCCCAGTCACTTTGACATGACTTCCCAGGCCAGGTTAGGGGTCCCTCTATATCTCCACAGCTGTCATTCTGAACACTCAGCAATATAATTCTTAACTGCCCGTTGCTGTGGGCAGGGACCACCTCCTCGATACGGAAAATCCAACACAAAGCTGGAGAAGCTCACGGCTCACCAGGGAAGCCAAAGGGGAGCTAGTTCCATCCAGGGCCCAGAGCAGCAGTGGCATCCAAGGACGCAGGGAGCAGAAGGACCCAGAGGTCGCCGGGCCCACTGCTGCCCAGGGACTAAGGCCCCTCACAGCACCCAGCCTGCCCGTGACGAGGGCTCGCTCCCTGCACGCAGGGCAGCGGTTCCCCCTGTGGATGGTTCTGATCAGGAGAAACGCATCCACACACCGTCCTGATGTCAGCTTTCCTCCTCCCCACCACTGTGAGGGCAGAAGCTGCAGTGAGGAAGGTAGCAGGGACTTCGGGAAGACTGGAGGCAGGGTTTGGCTGGCCTAAAGGAAACACTGGTATACCTGGCTTTACCAGACCTTCAACAAGGACTGCGGAGTCCAGCCCTGGGCTGGGCACTGGGCCAGCAATGCACACAGTAGGTGTTTCAGAAGGCCTCAGCCACAGCCTGCTCAGTAGACAACTGAGATGCAGCCCATGATGGAAATGAGGCTTCGAGTCCACTCCAGGGTGCAGCACCCACCCCGCTCTCAAGACTCCAGGCCCTGCTGCCTGAAGGGCCACAGGCCACAGGCCACACTGTGCTGCTCCTGCTCCCCACTGCCAGCCAGCCAGGCAGAGTACCAGAGAAGAGGCCCGCCCCATGCTGGAATTTTGTCCCTTTTAGCAACTCTAATGTATCTATCGTCACTGAACACCTACTATGTACCAGGAACTGTGATGGGTTCTCTAAGGGCATTACCCAATCTGTTTGATCTCCACAAAGCAGCGTGTCTACTGCTCTTCCCAAGTCCCATCCTGTCACATTAGTCAAGTTACAAGTGAAGAAATTCAGGATCAGAGAGGCTAAGCCACTTCTCCAAGGTCACACAGCAAGGGGTAGAGAGCCAGGACTGAGACTGGGTTCCTTTTTCCAACGATTTCCTAGGGTCACTTTAATAAGCAACTAGGCCACAGTGGCCCTGGCCTTGCAGGTAAGCTGAAGAGCAGAGCAGTTAAGAATACACTGCATTTATAAACGGTGAATGAATTTACAAGCCTCCAGCTATAATTTCATCATAGTCCAGGCCCTGGAAAGTCTGCATAATCCTGAAAGGCGCTAGCTTTCAGCTAAAAGACAGCTGTGACTGCTAATTGGAGCCTCAGCCTATGTTGTAAATCAGACCAAAGTGTGGGCACCTAAATGCAATCTTTTTTCAAACAGGCACTGTATGTCTTTACATTATTGTTGGCCAACCAGGGCCTTAAATAGTTTCTGTGTGACCGAGTTCATAAATCTGCCCTCGCTCCACGGCTGGCAAGCACTGCCGGAGAGGAGACCATGTTCCCAAGGTAAACAGTTGGCTGGCAGCTGCCTCCTGGCAGGCCAAGAACTAGAGCAACGGACCTGGGGTGGGGGCCCAGCTCACTCTCAGGAAGCCACAGAACATGCTGGGCTTGGCAGAGGCCAAAGGGAGCCTGCGGGCCCAGCAGTCCATGGAGTTGTCATCCTAAGGTGTGGAGAGAGAAAGACCTGAGCCCATGGGAGCCATGCTGGCCAACAGAGCAGGTCCTGAGGTCAGCTAGGGAAACTGGAAGGAACTCACCCTCACCCTCACCATGAGCCCACAGCACGCAAATCTCTCCACATCCTGGGAGGCTGGCATCCCTCTCTCCATGTTAGAGGTAGGGAGACTGAAGCTTGTAGAGGTTACGCCATTGTCCACAGAGCCAGCAAGCGGAGAAGCCAGTCTGGATCCAGGGCTGCCTAATTCCAAAGCCTTTTTCCATGTCACACATGAGGAGAGGACCTGGAGCAGATAGGTAACGGAGATCATATTTGCCAAACCCAAATCTATCCACCAGGAATTACAAATACAAATGTGCTTATGAGGGCAATGCACCAGCCATTCACCAACGTGAATGTGGGACGATGCCAGAACGCAATACTCAGGGAAGGAGTGAGAGCAGAGATGAATGAACTGAGGCTTACAAAGATCACGCATGACGCGATGCGGTAGAGAAGACCCGTTGTGTATTTCTGCCACCATCATGCGCTGAACACCGTCAGTATCCCAGGACCCTGCCAGGTCCCAAAGGGCCAAGAAGAATCAGTGTCTGCCTTCAAGGAGCTCTGCTGCTCAAAGAGCTAAGTGGTGAATAGAAAACAGGGCACCAAGAATTCCACTGCACACAGAGATGAGACACAGAAGGAACCCAGGGACATCAGAGAAGTATAGCCCTACCAGGGAAACCACTGGGGCTGCACCCCCGGGGTGACTCATGATGTCCAGAAACCCCCCGCATCCACAGCACACACCTCTGCTCCCAGGAACGGGCAAGCTGGGGTTCTGCAGCCAGCAGCCCAAACCTCGAGCTGAGCTGGCTCAAGAGGACCCAGCAAGAACCCACCCTTTCTCCCGAGTCCCAGTCCAGCACTCCCCATCGTACCACATGGCTCCACACCAATAAGCAGGCACCCCACTCCCCGGTTCTGCTCTACTCACAGGTATTCCCATTTCCCTCTCCTTCAACAATGTAACACTAATGATGACAGCAACAGTGAGGCAGGTGACTGTTATCCCCTTGAAACCAGTTTCCTCATGGAGATGATGACAGAACCAGATCTGTTGGAGGATTAAATAAAATAGTGCACGTAAAGCACTCGGCAGTGTAAAAGATCAGCAACACATCAATAGTTGATTCTTTTTCTAAGTTTTTTTTTTTTTATGGACCATTTTTTAAGTCTCTATTGAATTTTTTACAATATTATTTTTGTTTTCTGTTTTGGTTTTTTAGCCTCCAGTCATGTGAGGTCTTAACTCCCTGACCATGGATCAAACCCGCAGCCCCTACACTGGAAGGTGAAGTCTTAACCACTGGACTGCCAGGGAAGTCCCCTCAATAGCTGATTCTTAAAATAGTACTTTTAAGGTGCTGTGCCATATATGAGTTCCTATGATTCTTGTAACAACTTGTGGGGTAGTTGTTGTTACTATTATCGTTATTATGAAAGTGAAAGTGTTAGCCATTCACTCCTGTTTGACTCTCTGCAACCCCATGGACTGTAGCCCACCAGGCTCCTCTGTCCATGGAATTCCCCAGGCAAGGATACTGGACTGGATTGCCATTTCTTTTTCCAGGGGATCTTCCCACCCAGGGGTTGAACCTGTAACAACTTGTAGGGTAGTATGGTAGTTGTTACTATTATTGTTACTATGACTGGTGACCATTTTATAGATGAGGAAACTAAGGTTTTGATTCTGGGCCTTTCTGCCCAGATTGTGCATAAAATACAGTTTTTGTTGAGTTGCTTGTACCCTGGAAGATAAGGAAAGTCTCAGAGGCTAAGGGAGAGAAAAGGAGGAAATCATGAACCAAAAATAGACTGGTGAGGGGTGGGGTTGCCCTGAAGCAGGAGTTGACATCAGGACTGCAGCAAAGTATGGGGGCTAGACCTTCAACTGCTACACTGGGCTTGGGGACCTGGCTGGTGTTTGGGGCAACATGGGTCTGACGGCTCCAAGGTTCTAGATTTCCCCTAGGGAGGAAAGCACGTTGATCTCAGGCCACCAGGCTGCCCAGAGATAAAGATCATCCTCACGGGCTCACACTCAGAATTACTTGGCACACAAGGGAACAAGCAGAGGAAGAAGCTGAAGAAACAAAGAACCATGAGAGTAGGCCTCTCCCAACCCCGCCCCAAGAATTTCAACATCTAAAACCATCAGCTCTAGATTGTAAGCTAATACAGGTGAGATGTTTAAAGAAATAAAGAACGGAATATCAAAATATGAGCAAGTAACAAGAGACTATCAATAATAACCAGGGAAATCTGAAAAGAATCAAACAGAATTTAGAGAAATTAACAGTGTCATTATTAAAATACATTTTTTAAATCCTATATGGATAAAATAGCAAGTTAGACACAGATGAACTGGAAAAGCTGAAGACATTTCACCAAATTCAGATCAGAGAGACAAGCAGCTGGAAAAGAAGAGATTTGTAGGCCAGAGTAAAAAGGCATAATACACCTTATCAGGGGCTTTCTGTGTGTCACTAGTGGTAAAGAATGAACCTGTCAATGCAGGAGACATAAGAAACACGGGTTCGATCCCTGGGTTAGGAAGTTCCCCTGGAGGAGGGCAGCAACTCACTCTAGTATTCTTGCCTGGAGAATCCCATGTACAGAGGAGCCAGGGGGGCTACAGTCCATAGGGTCACACAGACTTGGACACAACTGAAGCAACTTAACATGCATGCATGCATATCTTAATCAAGTCTCAAAAGCAAAGAAAAAAACTGGAAAAGAAGCAAAGCCAGAAGAGATAATGGCTGAGAATTTTTAAGAGCTAAAAGGAGGGGAAAAAATTAAAGACACCCATATCTACTTAAAGGGTAGTGAGAATTCAGAACACTAAAGTAGAAATCTTAACATAAAGAAGAATAAGAGAGAAAACACAGATAACTCACAAAAGAATGCCAATTATATCAACAGACTTTTTTTTAAAAAAAATGGAAGCCAGGGGCAATGAAATAATATTTTCAAAGTACTGACAGAAAGTAACTGTCAACCTAGAATGGGTACTTCAAGAAATACCTTTCAAATGAAGACGAAAGAAAAGACATTTTCAGATAAACTAACAAGACAGACAGATTTACTTGAAGAACTTCTAAAGGATAAATTTCAGGAAGAAGGAAAATGATCCCAGAAGGAAAGTATAAAATGTGCAATAAAATTACTGAAGGACAATCATAGATATGGAGGTAGAAGACTTCCCTGGTGGCTAGATGGTAAAGAATCTGCCTGCAATGTGGGAGACTCTGGTTCAATTCCTGGGTCAGGAGGATCCCCTGGAGAAGGTATAGGCTACCCACTCAGGTATTCTCGGGGTTCCCCGGTGGCTCAGGTGGTAAAGAATCAGCCTGCAATGCAGGAAACCTGAGTTCTATCCCTGGGTTGAGAAGATCCCTTGGAGGAGGGCATGGCAACCCACTTCAGTATTCTTGCCTGGAGAATCCCCATAGACAGAGGAGCCTGGTGGGCTACAGCCCACGGGATGGCAAAGAGTCAGACACAATTGAGCGACTAAGCACAGAATAGCCTAGCATGGAGGTAGAGCTAAACAACCTTTGTATCATAAATTAACAATGCTCCCTAATTTGTGGAGTTGAAACAAGGACAGAACTAGAATACTGTCCAACAGTAGGAAAAAGTTTGGATAGAGAAATTAGAGATAGTGCTCTAGGGTTCTTGGGCTTCCCTTGTGGCTCAGCTGGTAAAGAATCTGCCTGCAATGCAGGAGACCTGGGTTCGATTCCTGGGTTGAGAAGATCCCCTGAAGAAAGGAAAGGCTACCCACTCTAGTACTGGCCTGGAGAATTCCATGGACTGTATAGCCCATGGGGTCACAAAGAGTCAGACACGACTGAACGATTTTCATGTTCACCTTCACGTTCTAGGGTTCTTGTACTGCTGAGGAAAGGCTTAAGGTATTAACCTTAGACTTTTAGAGTCTATAACTTCCACACCAGCAGAGAGAGGAAAAGCAATGAGGTGGGGGAGGAGTGATGGGGAACCAACCTCTCTCACTCAATCGATCAAAAAACCAAAATATAACAAATGACAACAAAACCTAAGCCAGAACAAACAAGCCAAAAAGAAGCACAGGAAAGGCAGAAGTAGAAAGCAAAATGTAAGATATCAGAAACATGTCTAAACACATTAGGAATCATAATTGAAAAATGGGCTAAACTTGAGAGCACACCAAAATGAACTAAGGAAACAAAACAAATCACACCTCCCACTATTTGGTAATCACAATAGACACACCTAAAGCATAAAGACATGGAAAGGTCGAAAGTTAAAGGGCAGAAAAAGACGTGTCATGCAAATGCTGTTCAAAATAAAGCCGGTATAGTCATATTAACACCAGATAAAGTAGATTAAACTAAGAAATGATTCAGTTCAGTTCAGGCGCTCAGTCATGTCCCAGTCTTCGCGACTCCATGAATCGCAGCACACCAGGCCTCCCTGTCCATCACCAACTCCCAGAATTTTCCCAAACTCATGTCCATCAAGTCAGTGATGCCATCCAGCCATCTCATCCTCTTAGTGATGGAGCTATCTAATGATAATAGTTTTAAACTTCTAGGAACCTAACGCTGTTGCAAATGCTGCTAGAAATACAAAGCCTACCATCTTGGTGGGAGATTTCAACTTCTCGCAATGATTAATAGATCAAATAAAGAAAAATTAGTAAAGTTATAGAAATTTTGAATAACACAAGACTTTTGATCTATTGAATACAAAACATACACATTCTCTTCAAGCACATGGAACATTTACAAAAAAATGTCATAATTATAGTCATAATGGGTGATATCATATAAATGAATGTTTTTCAACTACAGTAAAATTAAATTACAAGTTAATAACAAAAACAGAAACATATTTCTCTATATTTGGAAAATTAAAGACTTATTGGGTCAATCAAAGCATCATAATGGGTACTTAGTTAGAACTGAACAATAATGACAATAATATATATTAAAAATTCTGGGATGCAGTAAAGTAGCATTTTAAAATATTTTGCAAATGATTAAAGAAAAAGAGAAAGTCTGAAAATTAATCTGCTAAGCAATCCATCTCAGAAATAAGAAAAGGGAAAGCAACACAAACTAAAAAAATAGAAAAAGAAGATAATACATATAAAAACAGAAATGAATAAAACAGAAAACAAAGATACAATAGAGAGAACCAACAAAGCCTGTAATTAGTTCTTGGAACAACTAATAACAGAGACAAACCTCTGGTGCAATGAATTAAGAAAAAAACAGACAAAGCACACAAAAAAGAGTGGTATTAGGAATAAAAAGGGAGACGCAACTAGAGATTCAGCGAAGATTTAAAAAATAAAAGGGAATACCATAACCAATTTTATGCCAATGAATTTGAAAACATATACAAAATGGACAAATTCCTAGGGATGGGGGAATTGACTTTAGAAGAAATAAAAAGTCTTAAAAATTCTATGCCAATTAAGATAATTGAAACCATAGTTTTAAATCTTCCCACAAAGATAACACCAAACTCAGTTTTATAGGCAATTTTTAGCAAATATTCAAAGAATGTATCGTTCCGATCTTATACAAACTCTTCAAGAGATAGGAAATAAGAGGACTACTCTTCAATTCATTCTATGAGGCCCAAAAAATAACTGATTCTAAAATCAGAGAAGTATCCGAAAGGAGAACTATAGGCGAATATTACTCATTAAGATGTAAAAATTCTGAAATAAGTGATATAAAGAAAAGATAACATATCATAACCAAGCTGGGTGAATTCTAAGAATGCAAGAACAATTTAGCATCAGAAAAATCTCAAAATTTAACTCACAATATTTATAAATTTTATTTACATATATATATGATAACGTCAACAAGTTTAAAAAGATCATTTGATAAAATTCAATGTTCACGTAATCTTAGCAAATTAAATAAAAAGAAATGCCTTAAACAAAACAAGGATGTCCCCTCTCATCACTCTTTTTCAACATCATACTGGAAATCCCAGCTAGTGCAATAAAATAGGAAATGGAAATAATCGGAATACAGATTAGGAAGGAAGAAATAAAGCTGTTTTTTTTACACAGATGACATGATTATCTATGTAGGAAACACAAATCGACAAACTATCAGAATTAATAAGTGATTAACATACAAAAGTTAACTTTCTTATATGTCAGCAATGAGAAAACGGAATTGAAATTAAAAACACAACAGAATTTAGATTAGCACACCACCCTCCAAATAAAATACTTAGATATAAATCTAACAAAATATGTATAAGAGCTATATGAGGAAAACTACAAGACTGTGATGGAAGAAATCAAAGAAGAAATAAATTACTGAAGATATAGTCCTTGTTTATGGATAAGAAGATTCATTATTGTCAGAAGTTCTTCCCAACTTAATCTATTAATTAATAGATTAATTAGTTCTTCCCATTTAATTAATAGATTAACACTATTTCAATTCTAATCCCAGCAAGTTATTTTGTGGCTATTAATAAACTTATTCAAAAGTTTATATAAGAGAGGCGAAATACTCATAATAGCCAACACAATATTAAAAAAGAGTTACAAAGTTGGAGAGCTGACACTGCCTGGCTTTAAGACTTGCTTGAAAGACACAATAATCAAGACAGTGTGGTATTGGTGAAAGAGTGGACAAATGGATCAGTGGAACAGAACAGACAGTCTAGAAATAGACCCCCCAAAAATATAATCACCTGATCTTTGACAAGGGGGAAAAGGGAATTCAGTGGCATAAAAACTGTCTTTTCAAGAAATGGTGGTGGAATGACTTAGACATCCACATGCAAAAACACAAAAACCCATCCAGACACTGACCTTATATCTTTCACAAAAATTAACTCTACATGGATCATAGATCTAAATTAAAAATGTAAAACTACAGAACTCCCAGAATACAGCATAGGAGAAAATCTTAATAACCCTGGATGTGGCAATTATTTTAAGATACAACAGCAAGGGAAGAACCCATGAAAGATAATTTATTCCAATTTAGATAAATAGGACTTTATTAAAATTTAAAACATCTGCTCTGCAAAAGGCACTGTCAAGAGAATGAGAAGACGAATCATAAAGTCAAATCTGAGAAAAGAATATCTTCCTTATTAAAAAATGGGTAAGGGAGCTCCCTGGCAGTCCAGTTGCTGAGGATCTGCCTTTCAAGGCAGGGGACGCGGGTTCAACTCCTGGTCAGGGAACTAAAATCCCGCTTGCTGCAGGGCAACTAGGCCCACAGGCTGCAACTAGAGAGAAGCCCACAGGCTGCAGAAAAGGGCCTGCACGGTACAACTGAGACTTGACAGAGTCAAATAAATAAATAAAGGGCACAAATATGAGCAGAGATCTCACCAAAGAAGGTATACAGACAGAGAATAAGCATATGGAAAGATGCTCCACACCCTGTGCCATTAGGGAATTGCAAATTAAAGCAATAATGGACACCACTACATATTTATCAGAATGACTAAAACCTAATACACTAACAACACCAACTATCGGAGAGGATGTGGAGCAACAGGAACTCTCATTCATTGCCAGTGGAAATGAAAAACGGTACAGTCATTCTGGAAGACAGCTTGATAGCTTCTTATAAAACTAATAAACATACTCTTACTGTATGATCCAGAAACTATACTCCTGGTACTTATCCAATTGAGTTAAAAACTTATGTCCACACAAAACCTGCACGTGGATATTTTTGGAAACCTTATGATTGATCTCCCAAACCTGGAAGCATCCAAGATGTCCTTAGTAGATGAATGGGTAGACTGAGGTACATCCAAACAATGGAGTATTAATCAATTCCACAATGAAACGAGCTATCAAGCTATGAAAAGACATGGCAGAAACTTAAATGCATATTACTAAAAGAAAGATGCCAATATGAGGATACATATTGTATGATTCCAACTGTATGACATTCTGGAAAAGAGAAAATTATGAAGATCAGCGGCTGCCTGGGGTGGAGGGAAGAAATGTATGAATAAACATAGCAGAGAATTTTTAGGGCAGTGAGACTTTTCTGCATGATACAACAATGGTTGATACACGTCATTATACATTTGTCAAACTCGCAAATGTACACCACCAAGAGAAAACCCTAATAAAAACTATGGACTCTGAGTGATACTGATATTTCAGTGTTGGTTTGCTGATTGTAACACATGCGCAACTCTAGTCCAGGATGTTGACGCTGGGGGAGGCTGGGGTTAAGGGAGGGTGGTGCAGAAGATATATGGGAACTCTCTGTACTTGTCACTTAATATTCTGTGAGCCTAAAACTTATCTCAAAAATAAACCCTATTTTTTTTTAAAAAGAAATGCATTTTGTCTGATAGAAGGTATCTACAGAAATTTTATAGGAAGTATTATATTTAATGATAAAATGTTAGAAGCATTTAAAATCAAAAACAAGATAAGAATATCCACTATCATTGTTTCTTTTCAAGAAATAAAAGTATAAAGAAAAGGAAAAAATAAATATTCCTTCCTGAAAAGGAATAAATAAAATCATTATTCACATATAGGAGAGTCTATATAGAAATATCCAAAGAATCTTCATAAAAATTAATAGAAATAATAAGAGAATTTGTCAAGATATCTGGGTATAAGATAAATAAACTGAAAGCAACTGAATTTCTATTCAACAGAAACAAATAAAAAAGAATTTAAAAAGAGATATAATTCATACTAGCAACAAAAATCAAAAGAAGCCTAAGAATAAATACTTAAAAGAACTACATGCAACACATGTATGGAGAAACATATAAAATCTTACAGAAAATCATTAACAAAGACCATATTTACAGATAGAATAAATACCATAAAGAGGTCAATTTCCTCCAACTGATCTGTAAACAGAGGTCAATTTCCTCCAATTGATCTGTAAACAGAATTCTAATTTTTAAAAGGTCAAGCATTTCTGAAATTTTAAGGTTGATTCTAGGGACTTCTTTGATGGTCCAGAGGCTAAAACTCCATGCTTCCAAAGCAGGGGGTCCAGGCTCCATCCCTGATCAGGGAACTAGGTCCTACATGCCACAACTAAGATTCTGCAGGCTGCAACTAGAGATCCTGCATCCCACAAGGAAGATCAAAGATTCCATGTGCTACAGCTAAGACCTGGTGCAGCCAAATAAGTAAATATTAAAAATAAAGTTGGTTCTAAAATATATATGGAAGAGCAAAGTCCTAAGAACAGTCAAGGAATACCTAAAAAAGAAGTGAGGGTACGTGGCTAGATTTTCTTACTAGATATTAATGAAGACTTCTTACAAAACTATGGTACTTTTGATAGTGTAATACTGGTCAGTCAGCTCAGGCACTCAGTCATGTCCGACTCTTTGCGACCCCATGAATCACAGCACGCCAGGCCTCCCTGTCCACCACCAAGACTGAGCGACTTCCCTTTCACTTTTCACTTTCATGCACTGGGGAAGGCAATGGCAGCCCACTCCAGTGTTCTTGCCTGGAGAATCCTGGGGACGGGGGAGCCTGGTGGGCTGCTGTCTATGGGGTCACACAGAGTCGGACACGACTGAAGTGATTTAGCAGCAGTGATCCACACAGTCAAAGGTTTGGCATAGTCAATGAAGCAGAAGTAGATGTTTTTCTGGACTCTCCTGCTTTTTCCTTGATCCAGCGGATGTTGGCAATTTGATCTCTGGTTCCTCTGCCTTTTCTAAATCCAGTTTGAACATCTGAAGTTCATGGTTCATGTACTGTTGAAGGCTGGCTTGGAGAATTTTGAGCATTACTTTGCTAGCATCTTTATCACTAGCACCACATTTAACATGGCTTGAGGTAATTATTCTTTACTTCAACTAATAATATTTCCTGAACACCCACCCTGTGAAAAAAGCCTGGGGCTAGAATGGTGAATGTAGCAGAAAAGCCCTCACTCCCCTACATTCTAGTAGGGGAGCGCAAGAGCAAGGCAATCAATCAATAATGTAAAGATAAGAGAGTGAAAAGTGCTATGCAGAAAAACAAAGTCAGAAAGTAATACGCCTGATTGATGGCTGATTGAATACTCTTACCAATTGGTTGGTCAAGGAAGGCCTCTCTGAAGAAAGTTATTTAAGATAAGACCTAAATGTCCGACTAGATGGCTTCCCTGTTGGCTCAGAGGGTCAAGCGTCTGCCTGCAATGCAGGAGACCTGGGTTCAATCCCTGGGTCAGGAAGATCCCCTGGAGAAGGAAATGGCAACCCACTCCAGTACTCTTGCCTGGAAAATCTCATGGACAGAGAAGCCTGGTAGACTACAGTCCATGGGATTGCAAAGAGTCAGATACGACTGAACAACTTCACTTTGGGCTTCCCTTCTGGCTCAGCGGGTAAAGAATCTGCCTGCAATGCGGGAGACCCGGGTTCAATCCCTGGGTTGGGAATATCTTCTGGAGAAGGGAAAGGCTACCCACTCCAGTATTCTGGCCTGGAGAATTCCATGGACTATACAGTCCATGGGGTCGCAAAGAGTCGGACACGACTGAGCGAATTCCACTTCCACTAAATGTCCAGAAGAAATCAGCTACACAAAGAAAGGACACACAAGGCAGAAGGAAGAGCAAGCAGAAAGATCCTGAAACATGAACAACTTCACACGTCCAAGGTGAAGAGAGCCAGTGTGGCTGGAGGGGGCAGAAGGGATGACACAGGGTAGAAAAGACAGAAAGCTTTAGACTGTAAGGAAGCTTGGAGACCTTGGTAAGAACAATGTGAAGTGGTCACAGGATGCCATGGGCTTGTTATGCACATGAGCCATCAGAAAATACAAATGGTTTGCTCTAAGTTAGGATCAGCAGAGATGGAGAGAAATGGATAGAGTTGGGTACTTTTGAAGGTAGAGACAGAAAGGAATACAGATGGATTACACATGGATTAGAAACTTGACATGCTGATGGATCTAGAAAGAAACAAGGATAACTCATGAATGACTAGCTTGAGCAACTGGGGGGATGATTCTGCAGAGATATTCAGAGAAGGCAAGAAGTATTTTATAAACAGGATGACCAAGCATCCTCATTTTGTCTGGGGCTGAGAGGCTTCCTAAAATGTAGCACTTTCAGTGTTAAAACCAAGAATGTCCTGGGAAACCAGGATGAGTTGATCATCCCAGATATAAACCAAGAGTTTATACTGAGCCTATCTATTGGAGATCTATGTAGAGCTATCAGAAAGGCAGTTTGAAACACCAATCTAAAAGCAACTTTGAGCTGCAGGCACAGAATTGGGAATCGCAGAGATATATGGGTAGCATCTAAAGTCACAGAACTAGATGGTATCACCATGGGGGAGAAGAGAAGAGAGCCCAGGACGCAGTCAGCATTTCTCTTTTTCACGGATAACATAAAAAGGCCTGCATCAGTTCCCCATCTACACTGCTTTTGCCTTTCAGAATTAAGACTCCTACTTTCTAGATCTTGACAGAAAATTAGAAACACAAAGTAAAATGTACATTTCAGATGCTCTGGGTGAACAGCCATTTAGCTTAAAGCCTCAGCTTTGACAGCCATGTCAGGTCCTTCCTAGGCATCACACAAGAGCCCAAATATACAGAGTAGGTTTGTTTATTGACCGTCCTTTCCCTTCTCTTCCCCAAAGCTTCATCACAAAGCAATCCTACAGCTGCTACTCACAAATGTCTGACCTCTTTTTCCTACTTCCAAACCCACCCCTCTCTTTTTCTAATTATCTTCAAGAAACATTACCCTCAACTACCATAACCAAAAACTCCCAACGAGGAAAAGGAACACAGAAAGAAGGTGACAATAAAAACTCTGTAAGGGCAAGTTTCACTTGAGAGAGGACCACAGCTCAGTGCATTAGTCTCTGTGAAACGACTCCTAACACTTTTGGCTGCAACTGAACCTGGGTACATTGGTATTTAGAAAAGGAACAATTACCAGAGTGACTCAACAGATGGCCCATTGAAATGATGGGATTAATACGATGTGTCTGGTGACCTAGTTCAAGTAACTAGATAGAAGCCTCCAAATTGGCCAACTTGTGATTGAAAATATCAAATGTTTGCAGCACACCTTATAAAATCTAGCCCTATTTATCCAATCTAGGCAGAGACAGTAAGAGAATGAAACATGAGAAATATCAAAAGTGATCTTGGGGCTTGGAATGGTCACAGCAGAATTACCTGGCTCCCCTGTGGGACAGCTCTATACCTATAAGGGCAAGCGACCTGGCTAGAGAGAGCAAGACGATGCAGGACGTTTAAAATATACACACTAAAAACGTCCTTAAAAGATGCTATCTCACCAAAAAAACACTCTGCCTAAAAGGTAACTGAAATGTAGAATTTCAGAAAGAAGCAATTAATGGGAATAAATTATACCTAGTAAATCCTAATCTAAAACAGACCCTCCCCACAGTGGGGCTCTCTATAAGGGCCAAGGGAGCCATCACGGTCACCCTTCAAAAGGACTTCCCAAATCTTTCTTAAGCACTTAAAAACCCATGCAGATTCACCTTGAACTCAGTTTAACAGAAGTGAAGCATTTTAAACTAGATATAAAGAAAAACAGAAGCATACTTGAATTTAAAAATAAAAACAATGATAAAAACCTCAAAACAGTAAGGCTCAAAGGCTNCCAAATCTTTCTTAAGCACTTAAAAACCCATGCAGATTCACCTTGAACTCAGTTTAACAGAAGTGAAGCATTTTAAACTAGATATAAAGAAAAAAAGAAGCATACTTGAGTTTAAAAATAAAAACAATGATAAAAACCTCAAAACAGTAAGGCTCAAAGGCTTATGATTAAATAGGATAAGCAATGTCTCATTATGTAAGTATGTCTTTTCATTTCACTTTTACACTGAATATGAATTCTTTTTTAAACTAACAATATTAGAAATGCAAACATCCTAATGTAAAACATCCTTAAAACATCGATTCTCCCGTAGACTGACTGCTGACAACTACATTTTCAGGGCACTTAGAAATATCATTTTTATATATGTATAAAACATACTCATATACAATGATTTTATCTGCTATATAAACACCTTCTATGATCACCACATTCCTCTCTAAAAGGATATAAATTTTAAAAATCAATCTAATAAAATTTATCTTTCAAAGAAATTTAAATTTTGTAAATGATAGAAATTCACTGAACAAAATGCTCATAGCAGATTTCTCATGGCATAATTGGTTTTATAGACTTCTGACATTATGCTTAAGGACGGTAAAACTACACGGATACATTTAATGGGTACTAAGGCAAATACAATTGCCTGAAACAAAAAACATAATTTATATATTTTTAAGTACATTTAATTGCTTCACCTTCATTCCAGTGAAATCACTGAACGATGTTTCATGTATCTATTCCATTAGCATTGAGACACTACTTATAGCTTTAAAATTTAATGATCTGAAAATATACTAATCTTTANTTTATAGACTTCTGACATTATGCTTAAGGACGGTAAAACTACACGGATACATTTAATGGGTACTAAGGCAAATACAATTGCCTGAAACAAAAAACATAATTTATATATTTTTAAGCACATTTAATTGCTTCACCTTCATTCCAGTGAAATCACTGAACGATGTTTCATGTATCTATTCCATTAGCATTAACACACTACTTATAGCTTTAAAATTTAATGATCTGAAAATATACTAATCTTTAGTCTGTACCTCCTTTAAAAAAAATAAGTTGTGAGATGTCATGATGGCTTTGTAAAATAAGCAGAGCTTTTTAATAAGAGGCATTCTGGCAAAAACAGAAAAGCAGACACTGGGTGAAAAAAAAACAAAATGAAAAACTCCAGGTAGGACACTTGAAGACGGGGCACTCAAAGACATGTGTTTTCCAAAGACAGAGCCTGCTGTGACCACAGTCACAAGGCAGAGAGCTACCCACTGCCCAGGTCCTCAGAGGGAAAGCAGGCCTCCATGTGAATATTTCAA
>SJYX01016962.1:171400-205791 GCA_006410675.1 Oreotragus oreotragus
GATGCCATGATCTTCGTTTTCTGAATGTTGAGCTTTAAGCCAACTTTTTCGCTCTCCTCCTTCACTTTCATCAAGAGGCTTTTTAGCTCCTCCTCACTTTCTGCCATAAGGGTGGTGTCATCAGCATATCTGAGGTTATTGACGTTTCTCCCGGCAATCTTGATTCCAGCTTTTGTTTCTTCCAGTCCAGCGTTTCTCATGATGTACTCTGCATATAAGTTAAATAAGCAGGGAGACAATATACAGCCTTGACGTACTCCTTTTCCTATTTGGAACCAGTCTGTTGTTCCATGTCCATAAATATGTATAGGCAATACATATTTAGAAACTTCACAAATCAATAATTCAGTAATATTTCAGAAAAACAAGAATATGCAAAAAAAAAGATGAATAGCCAATAACCATATGAAGGTATTCAAAATCACTAATCATCAGGAAAACACAAACAAAAATTATTAATCATCAGGAAAACACAAATTAAAAATCACAGTGAGATACCCATCCTACTGAGCTATGCTTAGTCGTGTGCGACTCTGCGTCCCCACGGACTATAGCCCATCAGCCTCCTCTGTCCATGGGATTCTCCAGGCAAGAATACTGGAGTGGGTTGCCATGCCCTCCTCCAAGGGATCCTTCCAACTCAGGATCGAACCTAGGTCTCCACATTGAAGGAGGACTCATCCTACCAGAATTAGCTAAAATTAAAACAAAGCAAAACAACAAGAACAAAAAAAACAAACCCCAACAATTGTGTGGCTGAACCACACTGACTCCATTTTGCCAGCTCCCTATGTCTGCAGTCCTACCTGACCTCTTATTTCTGGGTAATGTAGCTTTAGCCTTCCCAGTGAAGGCACCCGAGCCAGGCTGGTGCCCTTGCCTTTGTCTGATATGAAAATTGGAAAAATGCCTGCTGCTCACAGAGAACCACCTTGGTTCCTAGAGGTGTGGACTTGCTTCTCCCTAGGTATGTAAGTTATTGACAAAATGAAGTCACTCAGTTGTGTCCGACCTTTGCGATCCCATGTACTGTAGCCTGCCAGGCTTCTCCATTCATGGGCTTTTCCAGGCAAGAATACTGGAGTGGGTTGCCATTTCCTTCTTCAAGGGATCTTTCCAACCCAGGGATCGAATCCAGGTCTCCCACACTGCAGGCAGACTCTTTACTGTCTGAGCCACCAGGGAAGCCCCCCAGTAATTGATAAGAAACTTCGTAATTGCACGTTTTGGAGCTGCCTGTTTTGTTTTAGAGTCTCAAAGTTCCATCTCAGTTCAGAGAATATTAGTCAGTATCTCTACCTTCCAACACACACACAAAAAGCTAACTATTAAACACTAGTAAGAATGTGATGCAACTGGAAGGCTCACAAATGATTACTCGCTCAAGCGTAAAATGGCACAACCACTTTGGAAAAACATTTAGCAGCGTCTTATACTGTCAAACATCTAGTCTATGATCCAACAATTCTATTCCTAGGTATTTACTCAAGAGGTATGAAAATAAGATGTCTGTAAGATGACTTTATAAAAATGTTTCCAGCAGCCTTATTCATAACAGCCAATAATAACTAGAAACATCCCAAATCTTAGGCCACTTAAGATCTATACATTTTACTACATGTGTATTAAAAATCAGCATTCCTCAAACAACTCCCAAAACACTAGAAGAATTAAGGGATTTAGACTGATGGACTAGTTCTCCCCCTTGCCCCACTTTTTGTTTTTCCTGCACTGGAAACAAGAAAGAGAGAATGAGAGATCTGAGAGAGGGTGGGAACATTTGTGCTGGAGAAAGAGAGTTGAAGAATGTTTACAGGCAAAGAAAATGCATGAAGAGATGGGCAGGGGGAAGACGGGAATGCCAGGACTAGAGGATTCACATCTGGAGAAGGCGAGGGGTNAACAAAAAGTAGCAGACTCAGAGATACAGAGAACAAAGTAGTGGGTACCAGTGGGAAGAGGAAGGGGAGAGGCTGAGACAGGAGTAGAGGATTAAGAGGTACCAACTATTACACATAAAACAAATAAGCTACAAAGATATGCTATACAGCACAGGAAATACAGCCAATATTTTATAATAACTATAAAAGGAGTATAATTTTTAAAAAATTATCAATCACCATGTTACACATCTGAAACATGTAATATTGTACTATACTTCAATTAAAAATCAAAACAGAATATAAATATATGCTTACATACGTATCTATGCCTATGTTATATATCTGCACACATTTATACATTGTTTAAATATGTATAGGCAATACATATTTAGAAACCTCACAAATCAATAACAATAATTCAGTAATATTTTAGAAAAATAAGAATATGCAAAAAAAAGGATCAATAGCCAATAACCATATGAAGCTATTCAAAATCACTAATCATCAGGAAAACACAAATTAAAAATCACAGTGAGATATCCGTCCTACTGAGCTATGCTTAGTCGTGTGCGACTCTGCGTCCCCACGGACTACAGCCCATCAGCCTCCTCTGTCCATGGGATTCTCCAGGCAAGAATACTGGAGTGGGTTGCCATGCCCTCCTCCAAGGGATCCTTCCAACTCAGGATCGAACCCAGGTCTCCACATTGCAGGAGGACTCATCCTACCAGAATTAGCTAAAATTAAACAAAACAAAGCAAAACAACAAGAACAAAAAAACCAAACCCCAACAATTGTGTGGCTGAACCACATTGACTCCATTTTGCTCCCTATGTCTGCAGTCCTACCTGACCTCTTATTTCTGGGTAATGTAGCTTTAGTCTTCCCAGTGAAGGCACCCGAGCCAGGCTGGTGCCCTACTGCTCTACCCTTGCCTTTGTCTGATATGAAAACTGGAAAAACGCCTGCTGCTCACACAGAACCACCTTGGTTCCTAGAGGTGTGGACTTGCTTCTCTCTAACAAAAAAAACAAACCCCAACAATTGTGTGGCTGAACCACACTGACTCCATTTTGCCAGCTCCCTATGTCTGCAGTCCTACCTGACCTCTTATTTCTGGGTAATGTAGCTTTAGCCTTCCCAGTGAAGGCACCCGAGCCAGGCTGGTGCCCTTGCCTTTGTCTGATATGAAAATTGGAAAAATGCCTGCTGCTCACAGAGAACCACCTTGGTTCCTAGAGGTGTGGACTTGCTTCTCCCTAGGTATGTAAGTTATTGACAAAATGAAGTCACTCAGTTGTGTCCGACCTTTGCGATCCCATGTACTGTAGCCTGCCAGGCTTCTCCATTCATGGGCTTTTCCAGGCAAGAATACTGGAGTGGGTTGCCATTTCCTTCTTCAAGGGATCTTTCCAACCCAGGGATCGAATCCAGGTCTCCCACACTGCAGGCAGACTCTTTACTGTCTGAGCCACCAGGGAAGCCCCCCAGTAATTGATAAGAAACTTCGTAATTGCACGTTTTGGAGCTGCCTGTTTTGTTTTAGAGTCTCAAAGTTCCTTCTCAGTTCAGAGAATATTAGTCAGTATCTCTACCTTCCAACACACACACAAAAAGCTAACTGTTAAACACTAGTAAGAATGTGATGCAACTGGAAGGCTCACAAATGATTACTCGCTCAAGCATAAAATGGCACAACCACTTTGGAAAAACATTTAGCAGCGTCTTATACTGTCAAACAAACATATAGTCTATGATCCAACAATTCTATTCCTAGGTATTTACTCAAGAGGTATGAAAATAAGATGTCTGTAAGATGACTTTATAAAAATGTTTCTAGCAGCCTTATTCATAACAGCCAATAATAACTAGAAACATCCCAAATCTTAGGCCACTTAAGATCTATACATTTTACTACATGTGTATTAAAAATCAGCGTTCCTCAAACAACTCCCAAAACACTAGAAGAATTAAGGGATTTTTACACTGATGGACTAGTTCTCCCCCTTGTCTCACTTCTTGTTTTTCCTGTACTGGAAACAAGAAAGAGAGAATGAGAGAAATGAGAGAGGGTGGGAACATTTGTGCTGGAGAGAGTTGAAGAATGTTTACAGGCAAAGAAAATGCCTGAAGAGATGGGCAGGGGGAAGACGGGAATGCCAGGACTAGAGGATTCACATCTGGAGAAGGCGAGGGGTCCACAAGACAGACAGGGTGAAGAGTTCAACTGCGGGAAGGCACAGGAGCTCATTAAGCCTGGAGGGCAGAGCAAAGGAAGGCGCTGGGTGCTGGAAGTAGGTTTATCCTCCAGCACAGCGGATCCATGGGCCTGACATAGAGCTGCCTGTAACTCCTTCCTCTCCCTTAACCTTTAAGGTTCCTAATTCAAGGAAGGAACCTTAATTCCTTTGTGCTACCTTATGGAAAATGTACTGACTGGAGAGACCTGAGTTGACAACTGTTGCGATCGGTACCATACTTGCCTAAAATAAAGAAAGAATATCTGGCAAAAGACTAGAGAATCTCTCTTTTGAATGATGTATGCCTTGTGTCAACACGGATTAGCTTTTCTAGAAAGAAGGATGCAAGAGCCCATCTGTTTCCTGCTCTTCAAATGACTTATTTCGTTATTTTTAACAAATAACTACGCATTTGGGTCTTTATTTACTTATCCTTAAAATGTATGTCAAAGACTAATAAACACTGGATTCCTTACATTAGCCAAACATTCTAAATACAGAACATGCTCTCTAGGTTAATTTACTCACCAGTAAGTGGAACTTTTAACAAATGGCCCAATAAAGGCGAAAATTTACCTCATGCAGAGTATGAATTATTCTTGCTAGAGATGGAGATAAGAAATTATGGTCCATATAACACAAACAAGGTCTGGTTTCTGTGGAAGCGACAACTTGGACTTTCTATGCTCTGCCGATTTCAGTCCCCTTTTTTGAACACTACATGACTTTACCCTAATTTCAAACAACTTAGAATGCCCATGCAGGGACTTCCCTGGAAGTCCAGTGGTCAAGACTTCACCTTCCAAAGCAGGGGGTGTGTGTTCGATCCCTGGTCGGGGAGCTGAGATCCCACGTGCTGCATGGACAAGAAAACAAAACCCAAAACAGCAGAAACACTGTAACAAATTCAAGAGAGAACTGAATGTTTTTAAATGCCTAAGTAACTGGCAAGCTTAAATATCTCTCCTTTGAAGGCGGAGAATGGTATCCTAAGAAGAGCTAAAATGTTTTCCTTGGACCTAATCAAGTGTTTCCACTGCTACTATATCCTTCTTTTCCTTATTCAACAAAGACATCACTTCCAAGATAACTGACACAACTTTTCTGGTCTGCCCTAGCTAACACTGTACTTTACAAAATCTAAAATTCTGAAAAGCAGATTCTAAGACTTATAATACAGTCTTTCATGGAATTTAAGTTCCATTTACAGTGGAAAGGACAGAAGGGTAAGCTAAGAAATGCCCCTCTAATCAAGCAGTCTTAGAATACGTGCGATAATCAGCCCAACTCTTCCCCTCAACAGGGCAAGCTGCTGTCAGCGTGCGATTAGTGTTTTGAAACAATTCCAAAAGGCTTGTTGAGGTAAACTATTGACCAGCTTCAGTGAATGTCAAATCTCCATGACACGGTCTTTTTAGAATTCCCCATTAGAGTCAACACTGGTTTACTATGAAATGAAGGAAAGCATTTCTGATGAGGAGCTGCTGCCAATGAAGAAGCAGTTTTAGGCCAGCTTCCACATGCGAGCTGGCATCGCCCCATGAATAAGACACCCGCTCAGATGATATCTGCAGCAGAAGCAGCATCTCACCACAACACTTCCACTTTCCAGCTACGATGGGAGGCAGAGAAGAAAATGCCCCCCTCCCCCTGCCAAGCTTTACTCTCCTTGTAAGTTCTCTGTGGTCCAGGTCACACCTCTCTCCACGAGAACATCAATGTGCACAAACTGAAAAGCTCAAGGGCAAGGAGTTAAATCACACACACGCTGCATTCTGTATGTAAGCTCAAGAAAAGCTACAAGCCCATCTGTCAGAAAAACTGTCCTCTTGCTGAGTAAGGAGTGAGACGGGCACCCAGAAACCACGACTCCCAGAACCAGTTATTTTCCATGCGGCCAGGAACTTCAGGGTCATTGCCAATAGAAACTTATTCTGTATATAAAGGGCAGGGACTCCTTTCTTTGTACACATTATGAAATACTAACCACTTGCCTGAATGTAATATTTGTTAAGCTACATTTGTTCAATGTGTGGAGCTTTTTCTTCTTCAAAAGGCCTAAGAAGGTAAAAGTCGGCCTAATCAAAAAATAGCTATTCCCTGGAAACAGCAATGTCAGAAACAGCAATGTCAGAGGCAACCAGATCTCAGATGGAGGTCATGAAATGAACAGAGAATTTATAGTTGGCCACTCAAGCAGAGAAGAATGGTAACAACAGTATCCTCTCCCCTTTATGACATTTTGTAGCCTACTACGGAGCATTTTTGTGTTCATTATCTCGTTTGGGAAAACAGGCCAAGTCCTCTCAGAACTGTAAGGAAGCATCCTGGCACCAAAGAGCACGTGGCCCTGTGCACTTGGAGGGAAAAACTCCCAAAACTGAAATAAGCGCATCTTCTTCTGTGCAAAACAACAGTCACAGCAGTCACTAAGAGACTATCTGAAACTATCCTGCAGATGAGATGTGAAAGCAACATCCCATGACTGCAGTCAGTGGTGGGCTACATGCAATAAGCACAACCAAAACAGGAGGAAAGGACAGTAACTACTGATCAAGAAACTAGACTTTTTTTTTTTAAGAAATATACACTTTTATTTTTAACACAGTTTTCTACCCAAAACAGATATTACAGTTTGGTTGTTATTATATTTTTAATTATTTATTTTTAACTGGAGGATAACTGCTTTACAACAGTGTTAGTTTCTGCCATATAGCAACACAAAGAAACTAGACTCTTCATTCTTTTATTATTTTTCTTCAAGCATCGAAACGTGTAAGAAGGGGCCTCCCCTGTCCTTTCTATATCCAGAAATGCCAAAAACAGACACAAACCAAAATGCATCATGGCTCTGGTTCTATTTTGTAACATTTGGAAGAAAGTGGACTTGACAATGAAATTTAGAGACCTAGGAAGTACTTTGGCCACCTCACACGAAGAGTTGACTCACTGGAAAAGAGTCTGATCCTGGGAGGGATTAAGGGCAGGAGGAGAAGGGGATGACAGAGGATGAGATGGCTGGATGGCATCACCGACTCAATGGACGTGAGTCTGAGTGAAGTCCAGGAGTTGGTGATGGACAGGGAGGCCTGGCGTGCTGCGATTCATGGGGTTGCAAAGAGTCAGACACGACTGACCAACTGAACTGAACTGAAGTAGCAAACTAGAGGAAGCAGAAGAGAAACACTGAAGCCCAGATCCCGCTCTGCCAGATGTAAGGGATGAGCCGCCTTCCCTGCCACGTGCCAGCTGAAAGGATGGACGCCCACGCAGTGACTCCCAACTGTGGCTTCATACGATCACTTGGGGACTCCAAGAATCTCAAAGAACGCAGCAAAATGTCAGGACACAATTTTAATCCCACCAATTTATGGAAGACTAATGTTTCACAAAAATTCAACATAGGAATGGTTGGAAATCACCTCTCTGGAAACGAGGCAACAGGGGAGCCTTTTACTTTGAAAACTGAAGAGAAAATAACATCTCACACTTCTCTAGGAAAAAAGGGATCTACTACATAATATTAGGGAATAAGATTCAACTAAAAAAAAAAGGGAGAAGTATTTAACTTATATCATGGCTTCCTCCCAGAATCCATGAAGGAGGAATCCACTGGTAGGAAACTAGAATGGCGGTTTTAAGAAGAGAGTGAGCCTATTTTTTTCTTGCAGTTAGTAAGTCAGCAAGTCAGTCAGACTTTCTGTTAACTGACCATCTACTAAGAAAAACCAAAGGCCTAGCTCAGAAGATGGAAGCTGCCTGGTATGATCTCGGTCAACAAAGATGCAGATAAAGAAATAATGGCAGAGTAGCAATCCCTGTGATGGGTTAACTTTTAAGACGACAAATTTCTCACCTGAATTCTTTTCTAATTTTCTTCCCACATAAGGTTGACCCTTCATTCTCTACCTGAACTTGACTTCATTCCCATCTTTCACTTAGAACAAAGTCAAAATCTCTTCTTATGTCCTCATGTCTTTCATATCAAAAAAAGAGGAAGGAAATGTGGAAGGAGAAGTAAAAAGATAACCTATTTTAAAGGAATGAAAATGAGGATTTGGAAACTAATAATAAATGACTTAATCCAAATCCTTTTCAAGAAGAGATTACATTGAAATCTTATGTGAAACAAACAAATATCTTTCAAGCGATCTTTGCGAAGGAGGAGTAAATTTAACAGAATCAGGAACCCACTCAGAGAGAGATTGTGTTATAACTTGTTATGAGTCAAAATGCAAATTAAAAATAAGGAGGGTTAATTATTTATAGCTTTAGCATTGGACTTGAAAATAAACAAATTTGAAGTAAATCTAATGAGCGTTATGCAAGAAAATCAAATGATATATACAACCCTAAGGTTGTGAATAAAAAGACAATAGTTCAGAATATCAAAAACAGTCATGCAAAATCGAAATGTCATATGAAGCTACCTGTAAGTAAAACTGGTAGAAAAGATAGGATTACTGTTTATAACAAGGTCTGGTTTCTGTGGAAGCGACAACTTGGACTTTCTATGCTCTGCCGATTTCAGTCCCCTTTTTTGAACACTACATGACTTTACCCTAATTTCAAACAACTTAGAATGCCCATGCAGGGACTTCCCTGGAAGTCCAGTGGTCAAGACTTCACCTTCCAAAGCAGGGGGTGTGTGTTCGATCCCTGGTCGGGGAGCTGAGATCCCACGTGCTGCATGGACAAGAAAACAAAACCCAAAACAGCAGAAACACTGTAACAAATTCAAGAGAGAACTGAATGTTTTTAAATGCCTAAGTAACTGGCAAGCTTAAATATCTCTCCTTTGAAGGTGGAGAATGGTATCCTAAGAAGAGCTAAAATGTTTTCCTTGGACCTAATCAAGTGTTTCCACTGCTACTATATCCTTCTTTTCCTTATTCAACAAAGACATCACTTCCAAGATAACTGACACAACTTTTCTGGTCTGCCCTAGCTAACACTGTACTTTACAAAATCTAAAATTCTGAAAAGCAGATTCTAAGACTTATAATACAGTCTTTCATGGAATTTAAGTTCCATTTACAGTGGAAAGGAAAGGACAGAAGGGTAAGCTAAGAAATGCCCCTCTAATCAAGCAGTCTTAGAATACGTGCGATAATCAGCCCAACTCTTCCCCTCAACAGGGCAAGCTGCTGTCAGCGTGCGATTAGTGTTTTGAAACAATTCCAAAAGGCTTGTTGAGGTAAACTATTGACCAGCTTCAGTGAATGTCAAATCTCCATGACACGGTCTTTTTAGAATTCCCCATTAGAGTCAGCACTGGTTTACTATGAAATGAAGGAAAGCATTTCTGATGAGGAGCTGCTGCCAATGAAGAAGCAGTTTTAGGCCAGCTTCCACATGCGAGCTGGCATCGCCCCATGAATAAGACACCCGCTCAGATGATATCTGCAGCAGAAGCAGCATCTCACCACAACACTTCCACTTTCCAGCTACGATGGGAGGCAGAGAAGAAAATGCCCCCCTCCCCCTGCCAAGCTTTACTCTCCTTGTAAGTTCTCTGTGGTCCAGGTCACACCTCTCTCCACGAGAACATCAATGTGCACAAACTGAAAAGCTCAAGGGCAAGGAGTTAAATCACACACACGCTGCATTCTGTATGTAAGCTCAAGAAAAGCTACAAGCCCATCTGTCAGAAAAACTGTCCTCTTGCTGAGTAAGGAGTGAGACGGGCACCCAGAAACCACGACTCCCAGAACCAGTTATTTTCCATGCGGCCAGGAACTTCAGGGTCATTGCCAATAGAAACTTATTCTGTATATAAAGGGCAGGGACTCCTTTCTTTGTACACATTATGAAATACTAACCACTTGCCTGAATGTAATATTTGTTAAGCTACATTTGTTCAATGTGTGGAGCTTTTTCTTCTTCAAAAGGCCTAAGAAGGTAAAAGTCAGCCTAATCAAAAAATAGCTATTCCCTGGAAACAGCAATGTCAGAAACAGCAATGTCAGAGGCAACCAGATCTCAGATGGAGGTCATGAAATGAACAGAGAATTTATAGTTGGCCACTCAAGCAGAGAAGAATGGTAACAACAGTATCCTCTCCCCTTTATGACATTTTGTAGCCTACTACGGAGCATTTTTGTGTTCATTATCTCGTTTGGGAAAACAGGCCAAGTCCTCTCAGAACTGTAAGGAAGCATCCTGGCACCAAAGAGCACGTGGCCCTGTGCACTTGGAGGGAAAAACTCCCAAAACTGAAATAAGCGCATCTTCTTCTGTGCAAAACAACAGTCACAGTAGTCACTAAGAGACTATCTGAAACTATCCTGCAGATGAGATGTGAAAGCAACATCCCATGACTGCAGTCAGTGGTGGGCTACATGCAATAAGCACAACCAAAACAGGAGGAAAGGACAGTAACTACTGATCAAGAAACTAGACTTTTTTTTTTTAAGAAATATACACTTTTATTTTTAACACAGTTTTCTACCCAAAACAGATATTACAGTTTGGTTGTTATTATATTTTTAATTATTTATTTTTAACTGGAGGATAACTGCTTTACAACAGTGTTAGTTTCTGCCATATAGCAACACAAAGAAACTAGACTCTTCATTCTTTTATTATTTTTCTTCAAGCATCGAAACGTGTAAGAAGGGGCCTCCCCTGTCCTTTCTATATCCAGAAATGCCAAAAACAGACACAAACCAAAATGCATCATGGCTCTGGTTCTATTTTGTAACATTTGGAAGAAAGTGGACTTGACAATGAAATTTAGAGACCTAGGAAGTACTTTGGCCACCTCACACGAAGAGTTGACTCACTGGAAAAGAGTCTGATCCTGGGAGGGATTAAGGGCAGGAGGAGAAGGGGATGACAGAGGATGAGATGGCTGGATGGCATCACCGACTCAATGGACGTGAGTCTGAGTGAAGTCCAGGAGTTGGTGATGGACAGGGAGGCCTGGCGTGCTGCGATTCATGGGGTTGCAAAGAGTCAGACACGACTGACCAACTGAACTGAACTGAAGTAGCAAACTAGAAGAAGCAGAAGAGAAACACTGAAGCCCAGATCCCGCTCTGCCAGATGTAAGGGATGAGCCGCCTTCCCTGCCACGTGCCAGCTGAAAGGATGGACGCCCACGCAGTGACTCCCAACTGTGGCTTCATACGATCACTTGGGGACTCCAAGAATCTCAAAGAACGCAGCAAAATGTCAGGACACAATTTTAATCCCACCAATTTATGGAAGACTAATGTTTCACAAAAATTCAACATAGGAATGGTTGGAAATCACCTCTCTGGAAACGAGGCAACAGGGGAGCCTTTTACTTTGAAAACTGAAGAGAAAATAACATCTCACACTTCTCTAGGAAAAAAGGGATCTACTACATAATATTAGGGAATAAGATTCAACTAAAAAAAAAAGGGAGAAGTATTTAACTTATATCATGGCTTCCTCCCAGAATCCATGAAGGAGGAATCCACTGGTAGGAAACTAGAATGGCGGTTTTAAGAAGAGAGTGAGCCTATTTTTTTCTTGCAGTTAGTAAGTCAGCAAGTCAGTCAGACTTTCTGTTAACTGACCATCTACTAAGAAAAACCAAAGGCCTAGCTCAGAAGATGGAAGCTGCCTGGTATGATCTCGGTCAACAAAGATGCAGATAAAGAAATAATGGCAGAGTAGCAATCCCTGTGATGGGTTAACTTTTAAGACGACAAATTTCTCACCTGAATTCTTTTCTAATTTTCTTCCCACATAAGGTTGACCCTTCATTCTCTACCTGAACTTGACTTCATTCCCATCTTTCACTTAGAACAAAGTCAAAATCTCTTCTTATGTCCTCATGTCTTTCATATCAAAAAAAGAGGAAGGAAATGTGGAAGGAGAAGTAAAAAGATAACCTATTTTAAAGGAATGAAAATGAGGATTTGGAAACTAATAATAAATGACTTAATCCAAATCCTTTTCAAGAAGAGATTACATTGAAATCTTATGTGAAACAAACAAATATCTTTCAAGCGATCTTTGCGAAGGAGGAGTAAATTTAACAGAATCAGGAACCCACTCAGAGAGAGATTGTGTTATAACTTGTTATGAGTCAAAATGCAAATTAAAAATAAGGAGGGTTAATTATTTATAGCTTTAGCATTGGACTTGAAAATAAACAAATTTGAAGTAAATCTAATGAGCGTTATGCAAGAAAATCAAATGATATATACAACCCTAAGGTTGTGAATAAAAAGACAATAGTTCAGAATATCAAAAACAGTCATGCAAAATCGAAATGTCATATGAAGCTACCTGTAAGTAAAACTGGTAGAAAAGATAGGATTACTGTTTATTAATAAAAATATTTTGAAAACAAATTTAAATTTGCTGTCTTCAACCATTTAAATGCAAAGATCTTAATCTGATGTCAAACTAAAAACACACTTATAACATCAGGGAATCAAAGTTTGAGTGTTTTACAACAATACAAAGTTACAAAATAATTTAAAATGAAGCTATTTGACTAATACAATTCAAATCAGCCTCTCAGTGCAAGCAAAAAGTAAAATGCCACAAGCTGTTGCTGTATAACTAAAAAACCTGCAAAGACAGTACTGTGTTCTTACCGACAGTAACAGCTGCTGACACAATTCTTTTAAAAATCCTCCTTTTCTTCCAGGGGTGGGGTTTCCCAAAGAATTCCAGGCTAAAATCTAAAGGGACACAGGACCAAAACCAAGGGATACCACAAAATGCAGACTTCCTTTAAAACAACTTTTACACTCTGTACTTGGAAGAGAGGACAAAGGACAAAGCTCTCATCATTTGCTCTGTTTACACCACAAAGGCTTCAGGACAAGAAACTCTGGGGCTCATTACTGGCCAACTGGTTGAAGTGCATCACTGCTCAGAGAGAATGCTTCTGTTAAGGACAGGCACTTAAAAGAAGCTCTCTGGAAGCTAAGAGGGCTGCGGCATACATACCAAGTTATTTTCAGCCTCAGAGAAAGAGGCCAGCAAACAAATCCTCAGAAATGATCAACACATCACAAAGGGCAAATACTTTCAGATCCAGGGAGATGTCTGTTGTTTCCTTGTGGTGTGGTGATTTGAAAACCAGACAATACCCGGACTTATTGTAAACTAAAGCATGAAGTGGGATACTGGAGATGTGAGTCAGTGCAGGGTTTTGCAATCTGCATTGTTTACCTTACAGGATGGGGGAAGGAGCCAAGAGAAGGGGTACAGGGGACAGAATGTGGCAGAGGAGAGATACACCATATTAAAAACAAGTCCAGGAGGGACCCTGAACTCAATTACCCTTGGAGAATTACCATAGGCAGCTTAGTCTCTTGCCTTTCCTCTCCTATCAGGGAAAAGACATTTCCTTTAAAAACACAGTGTTCTCCTACTGTTCCTATATTAGCTTCTTTACAAGGCTCCTTCACTTAAACAAATCAAACAAAAACAAGTCACAGGCCTACACAGAGAAATACACCCGACACCGAAACTCTCTCCCTAAAATCATTAAAAACAAAAGTTAACCAGGATAGGCCAGGGCCCAGCTCGTCTTTAGAGGCTCTCTCTTTAACCTACAATGGAATGTCAACAATCTGTTCATATAAAAACTGGCAGTTTCAGTTCAGTTCAGTCACTCAATCGTGTCCGACTCTTTGCGACCCCATGAACTGCAGCACACCAGGCCTCCCTGTCCATCACCATCTCCCGGAGTTCGCTCAGACTCACGTCCATCCAGTCAGTGATGCCATCCAACCATCTCATCCTCTGTCGTCCCCTTCTCCTCCTGCCCCCAATCCCTCCCAGCATCAGAGTCTTTTCCAATGAGTCAACTCTTTGCATGAGGTGGCCAAAGTACTGGAGTTTCAGCTTTAGCATCACTTTAGGTGATACTATGTTTAACACATACCATTACAAGTGCTTAAGAATTTCTGGGTGCCACCACCCATGTCAGTTCTTCATTAACCATTGGTATGGGTCACCCCCGCTTTTAATGGTGTGCTCTGTGCTCTATGAGAGCACATTATTAGCACATGTTCACAACTACTTCTCGACGGCAAAATGACAGATGGTTATTTTCATTTTATGTTCAGATATACTCCCTGCATTTTTGTAGGTACGTATTATTTTTGGAAAAGTTATATTTTTAGTTTGCTGGAGCGGCTGCTGTTGCATTGCTACACTACGTCTGACTTTTTGCGATCCCATGAGCGGCAGCACACCAGGCTCTCCTGTCCTTCACTATGCCCCAGTGGCGGTGGTTTAGTTACTAAGCCCTGTCCGACTCTTGCAACGCCAAGGACTGTAGCCTGCCACACTCCTCTGTCCGTGGGATTCTCCAGGCAAGAACACTGGCGTGCATTGCCATTTCCTTCTCCAGGGGATCCTCCCAACCCAGGAATCAAACCCAGGTCTCCTACATTATAAGCAGACTCTTTACTGACTGAGCTATTAGTGAAGTTTTTGCTCAAATTCATGTCTATTGAATTGGTGATGCTATCTAACCATCTCATCCTCTGCCCAGATTTTCTTGATGCTTCAAACAATAGCTCAGATAGTAAAGAATCCATCTGCAATGCAGCAGACCCCAGTTCGGTTCCTGGGTCAGGGAGATACGCTGAAGATGGGATAGGCTACCCACTCCAGTATTCTTGGGCTTCCCTTGTGGCTCAGCTGGTAAAGAATCCGTCTGCAATGTGGGAGACCTGGGTTTGATCCCTTTGGGAAGATCCCCACGAGAAGGGAAAGGCCACTCACTCCAGTATTCTGGACTAGAGAATTCCATGGACTGTATAGTCCATGGGGTTGCACAAAGTCAGACATGGCTGAGCAACTTTCACTTTCAAACAAACACAACTCAATGGACATGACTCCAAAATGATTAGCAGAATATCATGAAAGAACAGAATTTTAGCCATGATGAATGCCGGGCCTTGGCTTTAATTTTTATAACCAACAAGCTCTATACACTTGCAGAGTGGATGGATATCCACCGATGTCTCTATCTTTAAAATGAAGCCACTATGCACTAATAAAATAGGATTACCAAGTGGGAGGGAGGCTCAAGAGGAAGGCGATATATATATATTCATACATTGTTAGCAGAGTTTCGCAGAGTACTGAGCAGGCATCTAACCCTACAGATCAGACTAATTCTGTTTAACTAACTTGAAGAGAGATAGAGGAAAAAAAAAAAAAAAAAAAAAGACGGTGTGACGTTTTTGCCAGGGATTAGCATTCATTTATTGGAGAAGGTGATGGCAACCCACTCCAGTACTCCTGCCTGGAAAATCCCATGGATGGAGAAGCCTGGTAGGCTGCAGTCCACGGGGTCGCTAGAAGTCAGACACGGCTGAGCGACTTCACTTTCACTTTTCACTTTCATGCATTGGAGAAGGAAATGGCAACCCACTCCAGTGTTCTTGCCTGGAGAATCCCAGGGACAGGGGAGCCTGGTGGGCTGCCGTCTCGGGTTGCACAGTCGGACACAACTGAAGCGACTTAGCAGCAGCAGCAACAGCAGCATTCATTTATAAGATTGAGATTTCATTTCCAGAGAGTTAACAGGCATCTGCTACTGTGGGGATAAGATATCATCAAGCAGAAAACTCCATATATGTCAACATTCGTTAAGAACTCTTGAATTCTTGCCCTGGCTTGTCACTGCACCTGTTGACTAGAGATACAGAAGGCCACAGAAGAAATAATTCACACAATGTAACCTGGAAGCCAGAAGGTGATGCTGAAGTCCCACTGGAGGTAAACCTTTCACGCCCCTCTATTTAGGTGTTAGCTCATGACCCAATTTATTTACATACTGTGCAAACTAAGGGCCATAAGGTTGGGTGCTTGTATTTGGTACTGAAGCATGGTCTCTTGGCTCCTAATTCTAAAAAGAGATTAAGTGAAAGGTTAATTGGGTACTAAACAAGTCCTTATGACAAACAGGATTGCAGTTTTTAGTGAACAGACATCCTTTATAAACACAGCCTAAATTGCTAATATGAAGGTCCTTTGTGACTTATATCATGGGAAAGAGCTTAAGTAACCATGTAATTAGGAATACTTTACCAACCAGTTTCTTAGAGACTCCCTTTAAATTCTTCCAACTTAACTCAGCAGATTTGCTAACCATAATTTTATAATTTGAACACCTGACTTTCCAAAATGACTGTGACAGTATATAACAAACAGCAATGCCCTAGACCAACAAAGATAGCCCAACTCACGTGACCCCACAGACGCAGAACAGTACTAAGGCCTGCAAAACACAAAATTACACGAGCCATGGCTTTCTTCTACTTCTTGTCAAAAGATACATTCCTCTGAAAGGCCCAGTCACAGACATTCCAACATGAAAACAAAGATTTATCTACGTATTAAAAAGGCAACTCACATTACAAGTTGAAAATCTGGTCTTTTAGCTACTGACTGGCTAAATGTGCTTGTTTTTTCTCTTTAGGGCAGAAACAATCAGGTAATAAGTGCTGAACAAGATCCTTAATGTACCATCAGAGAAAACCCATAGAGAGAGAAAAAACTAATTAAAAGGCTTACTTTCTATCTAAGAAAAGCCTTCATTTTATTTTTATTCCTAAATGAGTTACATTTAAATGCCCTCCACTGTAGAATTAATTTGATTATTTTAATGTTTTTCACTAAAATAAGCTGAAACAAAGTCAACTTATTCAGTGAAGACAAAAAAACGACTTTCACCCACTTCACTGCCAGGTCTAAGTCTGCTGATTTATCCTTTTAAGAAAGAGAAGAAAAGGCTATCAAATTCCATCCTAAATATGAAAGATATTGATGAGGGGGTTCAAGTTAGAAGATGCAAAATGGACATAATATAAACTAAATACAAACATAATATAAACTAAACTATGTCAGCCGTGCTGTGGGAGTTAAGCTGAGACCATTTGGCAGCAAGACAGCCACTGGATCTCCCTTCCTGAAAGACAAGGGAACGAGAACCAATTGGAGCTGGGAAATAGGCAACCATTGCTATCTTCTTCCCAAAGGAAAGGCTACAAAGCCTGGAGGAGAGACCCGCAAAATGAGAACTGCCTACAACTGTCAAATATTCTATTGCTTTTCACTCTAAGGATGAGATCTGCTTTCACAAATGTGTATACATACATTTGAGAATACTTGCAAACAACAAGTCTCCCTTTCTAGTTCCCTCCATCACAATAAAGAGTAGAAAACATTTAGTAGCATTCTGGATAATCTGTGCCAATTTAGATGACTCACGTATGGCTTCCCCAGACTAAATGGTGTATGACCAGAGCTTTTAAGTCCACAAGGGTGCGGAAAGCAAGACCTAACTACAGATCTGAGTCACTGTCTAGAAGTTCCCTCAGCCCAGTGGAGCATCCCCCACAAAGGCACCATTTCATTTTGAGGCATAAAAACAAGCCAAGTCTACAGATTCCTTTACATAAGAAATAAATACAAAGACATCCTTCTACAAGAAACAAAAATAACTGAACTGATGTCAATAACATTTTTTCCCCCTTAAGAAACAAGTTTTTTAAACAACAACAACAAAAAAAGGATATAAAATATATTGTGGGACTGTAGCTTAAATATCTTGCATTTCCTGTCTATATCTGGCCTGCTATTCAAATGGCATTCCATTTGAAGGCTGGTCATCTCTTGGTGGAAGAGATTTACTAGCTCTTTTCCTAGGGGCCTCACTGATTGTTTCCATTGAAGGCTATAATCTTCTAGCATTGGCAACATTTTAATTCAGGATTTTAGGCCCACAAATAAGGAAACAAGCTAAAGACAGTTATATTTAAATAAAATTAAAATAAGAATCCATTTTTAACAACAAAAAAAATACATGCACAAAGCACAAAAACATAAAATTGGATTTTTACAAAAGAGGTTATTGTTTCCCTTCCTGTAGTGAAAATACAATCTATATGAATTAAGGGGGGAAACCTTTTCAGTTTACTTTTTGTTCAGGAAAAGAAAATGGAAATCCTCTTCTGATTGTCATAAATCTTTGTCTGACATTTTATCAGTAACTACGCTACCAAGTTGAAAGGATTAATGATCTCTGAGGGGCAATGGCTATTCAGTCCTGTGGAAGCAATATCCCAAACAAGAACCAAGGGTGAAGAATGGGTTTTTTGAATGCAGAAGTTAAATGACTTGAGAAATGTTTCAGATAAGGATGCTATGAAATCATCTCCAAGACTCATGCATGCGTGCGTGTTATTAAGTCGCTTCAGCCACGTCCAATTCTTTGCAACCCCATGGACTGCAGCCCACCAGGCTCCTCTGTCCATGGGATTCTCCAGGCAAGAATACTGGAGTGGGGTGCCATGCCCTCCTCCAGGGGATCTTTCTGACACAGTATGAACTGACCAGGCCTCTTGCATCTACTGCATTGGCAGGCAGGTTCTTTACAACTTGAACTGCCTGAGAAGCCCACCAACACTTATGCTGGGGCACAGTGGGAAATAATGTCATACCATGATTCAAAGCACCTTGCTTCAGAACTGCTGCCACCACTACAAGAGGGAAACTGGCAAGCTGACAAATTGAGAAAGCAGAGAAGTCAATTTTGTCAGGAAGATGTCAGAGTGCAGAAGAATGCAAAAATTTACCCAAGTTCGCCAAAGGCATGCATTCTGACCACAGGATGAATGGAGGAATTTAAATGAAAACGCAACCTACACACTCTGAAAAGCTCACTGATGACTCAGTAGGGCCTGCACTTGCTAAACCTTTAAAGGAGTGCAGGCACGGGTGGGGACAGTGAGCTCAACAGCAGAACAAGCATGAGACTCGAGAAGATACGCATGTTGATTAAACTCATCGGCCATTTAAAATCAGACACATTTTGGGGCATCCCCCAGGAGGTCCAGTGGCTCCCGTGCTGCCACTGCAGGGGCATGGGCTCAAACCCTGGTCAGGAAATTAAGACCCCACATGCCGCATGGTGGGGCCAAAACAAATAATTAAATAAAAACCTGACGCATTTCATTATGGATCCCCAAGATGCCTTGTAATAGGTCTTTGCACAAGTGTCTAAGAACGCATTTATAGCTTCTTTCTGTGATCCTGAATTTCTTCTCAACTTCTTTGTGATTTTCAACAACAAAACACACAGTATCTACATATACCTGAAGTGAAAAACCATACAAAAATCATCCTATCTACTCTATGTGGTAAAAGCACAAACAAACGCGAAGGAAGAATAAAGATGTAAACCAGGAAAGTAGTTCTTCGAAGGTGGAGAAAGGGCACTGCTTTGAGAGAGGATGATCACGCTGTTTTAACTGTTCAATGGAACTGGTAAACATTCCATTTCCCTAGAATGCTGTGGGAGGATATATATAAATATCTGTTATGCCATCCTTTAAAGACTTCTTATATTTGAGATTCGCAGTAATTTTTGAAGAACAAAAGCAAGCAATTAGAAATCTGAATATAGACTATTCTAAGAAAACACCAGAGACAGCCCCACACTGTCAAACATATTCCTATACAAAGGGACGGTCTTCTGACCAGTAGTCCATGACCCTTTACAGTGTTCACAGTCCAGATGGTTTGATTAAAAGGGAAAACCTCCGGGGAAAGAAAAGAGAAACTCTGAAAGCAGTGTATTTCATTCTCATGTCTTTGAATACAAAACCATTACCTGTGAGCTGTTCAGAGTGAAGAGGGTGCCAGTCAACACCAACATACCCTGCCAGTCGAGTCTGACGGCATTATTCTGCCTCCCTTTGCAATTACTCCCACATTTCCCAAGGAGAAACTAATGGACTACTAAAAATAAAATGGAGACAAAGTGAATCACTTAGGATGTTTGGCTCCCAACTCAAACTGGCTTAAACAAAAAGGAAATGTTGCTGGCTCAAATGCTTGGACTCCTGGAGGAGAAACAGGCTTCAGGGCTGCTTTCTCTGTCTTCCACCCTGTGTGACTTCTTCCTCAGCCTGGAGCCACACCAGACCTCACACCAGCACATAACAACATCCAGAAGAAGACAGAAAGAGGCAGACGCTTCCGGTAGCTGTGTTTTAAGTATGAGAAGACTTCTGCCAGAAGCGCTTGCCAAACTTACTCTGGAGTCTTCTTGGCTAGAGCCAGATTACAGGACCATTGCTGAAGCAAGCCTTCTGCCCAGTTAATGCCCAGCACTGGCTGATGCCTCCTCCCCAAGAAGTGAGTCGTGCACGGGCATAGCAGAGATGGGCTTGCTCCTAATCAGGGCCCACCCTGGAGCTGGTCAGTCGGTCAACCCCAAATATGGGTGGTAGATGGGATGCATAATATGGACTCAACTCTAATATCTGATTGCTAGTATTAGCTGATCATTCTGTGTTTAGCAGAAGATTAACATATCGTAATCATGATGCATTTGTACATATATAAAAGCTGGAGACATAAAAATCAGATGACCAAATGGAAACGTGAAGTTTTTAAAAACTTCTTTCAGTACTCCCACTGTTCCAATGAGAAACTTAAAAGACAGAAGTCAAAATTTTATAAAGCGCGTAGGTCATAGGGAAGTATGGTACAATACTTACTGTATTCTTGTACCATAGCTACAGAAATTTGGACAATAGCATCCACATTAACAATATATAACCTAAAAAAAAAAAAACAGGAAAAGATAAGTACACAAGAAACTTCATTAAAAATAGTTGTATAACTTTGACAAAAGTCTTTTTTTTTTTTTTCCTGGAAAGAAGTAAACCAGCCTTTTAAAAGTAAATAGCTGAACTTAGAGATCAGAAAAAAACATCTGTGGTATTAAGAATTCCTCTAGGTATCTTCAACTTAAAACTATCTGCATCTTTTGTAGATCTGAATACCAACAAGCAAATGCATTTTAAACAAATTAACACTGCCCTGGACTGCTACTTGTAACACTGAAACAAAAGCAGCTATTAAATGACCCTCAAAAATCATGTTGTCTAACCTCTACAACACATATCCAATCTACTGAGTCCAATGTAACTGAAAGCTAGATAAACCAGCTTCAATTTCTAAATTTCTACACTCAGGGATCTAAGGAGGTGGTCTTGGTTGGGTTGGGGGGGGGGGAGTTTTGTAAATGCACATATCTATTCAGATATCTGACACTGCATCTTAGTAAAATCTTTGAATATTCAGATACCTTGAAATGCTAAAGAAACACAGCCACAGAACTGGGGACTTTAAGACCCTGGAATGTCTTTTAATATTCAAAAGTGAAAGGTAAGAAATCTGTCCCTATCCATACCTCCGGACAAGTAACATTATAGCAAGTCACATTCAATTCAGAAGGGCCTTAAAAACATACTAATGATGCTGTGGTTTTCCTGGGGATGATGTGCCTTGACAAGACTGAGGATAGCCACTCTCATCTATCTACAATATCATGCCTAATTTCACTTTTCTCAGTTTATATAAGATTCTGCCATGTTGCTGGCATTAGTTATGGTTTGTAGAAGAACCCCTTCATGGATCACAGAATTGATGTTTCTGAATTGTGATGTTGGAGAAGGCTCTTGAGAGTCATTTGATGTTAATGTTTTTACATGAATGGGGATGCCACAGAAAATGAAAACCTAAGGAGGCAGTATATACCATTTTAACAAAGGGTAATAAATAGTGAAGAAGTGACTATACAAAGGAAAAAGGGGGGTTAGATGCCTAAGGATGGTAAACTGTGGGAAGGTGACTAGGAAATGTATGGTGGATAAAACTTGTTTAGTAAGATTTGTTACATAGACTCAAGTGACTGGAGTTAGAAGAATCATTCTCTTCTCCCTGGTATGGGAGATGGGTGCACAAATGGAAATTCATGCCCTGCATTCACCAATGAGGAGGACAAAAACCTCTTCTTGTATCTGCTGTGTCTTGACTTCTTTCAGTCTAAAATAATTTTAAAGACAGAGGCAAATTTTGGGGTGACATATTCCAATCCTCTCGTTAAAATACAACAAAAGCATTATTATAAGAATCAGAAAGGAAGATAATTGCTGATGTATTAAATACATATAAGACTCATTTAGAATATATAAAAACTCCAGCAAAAGAAGAAAAAGATGTGTGTGCTAATAAGTAGCTTCAGTCGTGTCTCAACTCTTTGCAACCCTATGGACCACAGATGGCCTGCCGGGCTCCTTTGTCCGTGGGATTGTCCAGACAAGAATACTAGAGTGGAATGCCATGCCCTCCTCCAGGGGATCTTCCTGACCTGGGGATTGAACCCACATCTCTTACGTCTCCTGCATTGGCAAGCAGGTTCTTTACCTGGGAAGCCCAAGAAAAAGATAGATTATCTAAAAAGGATATAAAAAAAATGGCCAATAAGCATATGAAAAGGTGTCTGACATCATTCATTACCACAAAAATACAAATTAAAACCACAATGATATAAAGTTACATATTGATCCAAATGGCTAATACGCAAATATCAGACAACACCAAGTCTTAGACTGTAGAGCAGTTCAACTCTCATAAACTACTTGTGTGAACTGGAAAACTGTTTCAACCCTATGGACCACAGATGGCCTGCCGGGCTCCTTTGTCCGTGGGATTGTCCAGACAAGAATACTAGAGTGGAATGCCATGCCCTCCTCCAGGGGATCTTCCTGACCTGGGGATTGAACCCACATCTCTTACGTCTCCTGCATTGGCAAGCAGGTTCTTTACCTGGGAAGCCCAAGAAAAAGATAGATTATCTAAAAAGGATATAAAAAAAATGGCCAATAAGCATATGAAAAGGTGTCTGACATCATTCATTACCACAAAAATACAAATTAAAACCACAATGATATAAAGTTACATATTGATCCAAATGGCTAATACGCAAATATCAGACAACACCAAGTCTTAGACTGTAGAGCAGTTCAACTCTCATAAACTACTTGTGTGAACTGGAAAACTGTTGAGCAATATCTAATAAAGCAGAATATAAACCGTGGCCCAGCAATTTCACTTCTAGGGAAACATTTACTAAGATGCACATATATAGGTCCTAAAGACACATATTTTCAATAAAGCCTTATTTGTAATGCCAAAACTCGGTAGCAACTTGTGGAACATTCATATAATGTATACTATACAGCAGGGATCAGTCAATTTTTCCCTGCAAAGGATCAGACAGTAAGTATTTTAGGGTTTGCAGGCCATATGGTCTCTGTTTCCTCTTACAACCACTCAATTCTGCCTTTGGAGTAGAAAAGTAGCCATAGATAGTATTAAATGAAAGGGCGTGGCTGTGTTCAATAAAACTATTTACAAAAACAGACAGTTTGCATGCTATACAGTAATGAACATAAATGAACCATAACTAACGCAATAACACAGATCAATCTCATAAACATAATATTAAGACAAAGAAGCCAGATATATGAGGGAGTATACTACATGTCTCAAGTTCAAAAGTAGGTAAAACTATGTAAATCAGAGTAGTAGTTACCTTTTGGAGAGGGACAGTAAGCCTGGCCGGGGAGGAATAAGGGGGAATTCTGGCAATCTAATAATACTGGATTCTCTGGTTTGAATGGTGGTTTTCAATTAGGAAAACTCATCAAAGTGCTCATTTATAATTCATTTGTCTTTATATGTGTTATACCTGAATTAAAAGTAAAATATTTTAATTTTCTTTTATAAAGCATATAGGTCAGTAAAGTGAATGCTTTCTCATAGCTCATTTGCCCAGGACATCAAACACTCTGGGTGCAGTAGTTAACCTTGCACTCTCACTGAGTACAGCCCTGAAGTAATACCCCTTTATTTAGTGTGATGTCTGGCTCAGTGGTAAAGAATCTGTCTGCCAATGCAGGAGATGCAAAAGACGCGAGTTTGATCCCTGAGCCAGGAAGATTCGATCCCCTGGAGTACAAAATGGCAACCCACTCCAGTACTCTTGCCTGGAAAATTCCATGAACAGAGGAACCTGGTGGACTACAGTCCATGGGGTCGCAAAGAGTTGGACACAACTGAGCATGTACCTTTATCTTTCTTTTTTTTCTTAACTACATTACAACTAAACCTCTGCAGAACTCTGGAGAATGAACTATGATTAAATAGAACACACACGAGTGGCAGGAAGAGAACGCAAAACAGAGGGAGAAAGGAAAGTAACAGATGGTGGATCAGGACACTGATGGAAATAAGCCCCTACGTTTTAACATGATCTGCTGAATAATCTATACAGAATAGAAAGCAAAGGCAGCAGCTTAGAAACACAATTTGCAAGGTTAGTGAACTGGTACTTTGGACAAAAATAATGACATTTTAAAAGCTGACCAGGGCTCTTAAAAGACTGTTAAAAGGATTTTGTGTCCAGCGTAACAATTTATTCTAATCTAATAGGTTAAAGGGGCAGAAAGTTTCAGATTTTCAAGTGAAGAGGCAGATCTGACAGATAATACAGTCTTGCACTTTTTAGGTCTGCATATTTTACAACAATTTCTGTACCTTGACTTCATACTATCCCTCTATACTGTGTTAGAAAATGTAATTAGATATTGTTGACTTCCCAGCAATCACAGGAAGCCATTAAATTACTAAAGTTTTGCCCAAATATATGAGGAGAGGCAGAGAATACAAAGATGCCAGAGATAACAAGATCATGGGCACCACATTCTATTAATACAGGATTATATCATGAGTGAAATAGAGAGCAAAGAAAAAATGAAAAGAACTGAAATCCACTCACTGTACTATAGTCACTGTATAATTGATATGTGAAAGGAAATGAGTGAAGTGAAAGTCACTCAGTCATATTCGACTCAACCCCATGGACTGTACAGTCCATGGAACTGTCCAGGCCAGAACACCGGAGTGGGTAGCCTTTCCCTTCTCCAGGCATTGCAGGCAGACTCTTTACTAGCTGAGTCTAAGAAGAGCCCAAGAATACTGGGGTGGGTAGCTCACCCCTTCTCCAGTGGATCATTCCAACCCAGGAATTGAACCAGGGTCTTCTGCATCACAGATGGATTCTTTACCAACTGAGCTAGCTATCAGGGAAGCCCTATGATTCTTTACCATTCTTTGCATTGCAGGCAGATTCTTTACCAACTGAGCTATCAGGGAAGAAAACAAACTAGATGCTAAAAATCCAAAGACATAGTTCCTGCCTTTAAGGAGCTCTCAGTTACCAAAAAGATGAAAAGCCTATACATCAATAATTTAAATCAAATGTCACAAAAGTTTCACAATATTTACAAGTGCCATGACTTAACAGAAGAGAATTATTAAATGTAGGAGAGGTGAAATGAAAATAGGAGAAGAGGGTGAGGAAAACAAGTCTTTATATAGTAGGGAAAACCTGAAATAAATGGGTTTTGAACAATTAAAAACGGGCAAGACAAGAAGAGGAACAGAGCATCCTTCCAGGCAGGGAGCTAGAAGATGCAGAGGCATGAACGAGCCAGAAATTCTCGAGAAGTAAAAGGAGATCTGAGGCTGCCAGAACACAGTGTAGAAGGACAAACTAAGGCTGAGATGATGACTTTTCAATTAAAATGGCAACCCACTCCAGTACTCTTGCCTAGAGAATCCCATGGAGGGAGGAGCCTGGTAGGCTACAGTCCATGGGGTCACAAAGAGTTGGACACGACTGAGCGACTTCACTTTCATTTTATGAACTTAGTGTAACTAATTTTATCTTACAGGCATTATGGAACCATCAAGGTGGGAACTGGGGGAATGAGAATGCAATACAAAGAATAGAGAGGGAGTAAGGAATGATGCTAAAGCTGAAACTCCAGTACTTTGGCCACCTCATGCGAAGAATTGACTCACTGGAAAAGACTCTGATGCTGGGAGGGATTGGGGGCAGGAGGAGAAGGGGACGACAGAGGATGAGATGGCTGATGGCATCACCGACTCGATGGACATGAGTCTGAGTGAACTCTGGGAGTTGGTGATGGACAGGGAGGCCTGGCATGCTGTGATTCATGGGGTCACAAAGAGTCGGACACGACTGAGCGACTGAACTGAACTGACCAGGTCCCTGGATATATCTTTTGGCACAGTTTTGATGTTTGTAACAATAGTAATGTTAAACAAAACAAAAAGGTAAATAATCAAATAGTATGTGAAGATAACTGAAAACGAAACACAATCAGTAATAAGTGAACTGCATTACAAAGGTATAAGTAATCACACTAAGGGAGTACAGAAGGCAATGGCACCCCACTCCAGTACTCTTGCCTGGAAAATCCCATGGATGGAGGAGACTGGTAGGCTGCAGTCCATGGGGTCGCTGAGAGTTGGACATGACTCAATGACTTCACTTTCACTTTTCACTTTCATGCATTGGAGAAGGAAATGGCAACCCACTCCAGTGTTCTTGCATGGAGAATCCCAGGGACAGGGGAGCCTGTTGGGCTGCCGTCTATGGGGTTGCACTGAGTCAGACACAACTGAAGCAACTTAGCAGCAGCAGCAGCAGTTTGGAAACTAGTATCCTGACTATATACCCTGAGACTAGAGATAAACAAAGAAAGGGGAAAAGTCAGAATGAACCATATGGTGTTAGACTGGAATCAGAGATACCATGGTTTTAAATATACATTTCAGTAGATAATAAATATTGATAGAGATAGATATGTGTATACGTATAGATTTCCTAGCTCTGTGCTCTGACAAAGACTAGGGGCAAGGATAACTCTGTAGCAATGAGTACACATAGCATTCAAATATTGGCTTCTAAACACCATCCTCCAATAAGTGGAACCAAGACTACTTAGAGAAATGTCTGGCTGCAAAGATAGGGTAGAGAATGTATCAGATGAACCTAGAAGATTCTATAATACAACAAAGTGTAAAAAATGTGCTCAAAAAAGATAATGGATTTATCGAAAGGACTTTGGAACTAATCTGAAGGGGACAAATCTGGGATAAACTGAGCAAAAATATAAAAGATTAAACTCACAGGATAAAACAAATACCCATGAGTCCATGTTAATAAAAGAAAGTAACTGAATACAAAAATAAATGTGTGAGAAAGTCAAGCTCATTCTTGCAAGAGAATTTCAATTAATTAAGTGTAGAGGAAAATGATGGAATTAGAAAAATCACCATTTGACAAACAGCACAGATGAAAGAAAACAAAGGAAATATAACAACTAAATGCAATGTTGGATCCTAAATAGGATCATGGCCCAGACATAAGTATTATTAAGACAGGTGACAAAATATGAATAAGGTTTGTAGCTCAGTCAACATTTCTGTATAAATATTAATTTCCTGATTCTGATAAGTTTACTATAGTTATACAAGATATTAGCTTATGTAAATAAAGAGTTCAAAGCAGTGGTCATAAAAATGCTCACTGAACTTGAGAGAAGAATGTGTGAATACAGTAAAACTTCAACAAAGAGAAAATATAAAACAGAACCAATCAGAAATGAAGAATATAATGACTGAAACGAAAACTATACTAGATGAAATCAACAGATTAGATGATGCAGAAAAACAAATCAATGATCTGGAAAACAGGGTAGCAGAAATCATCAAAATGGAAGAGCAAAAACAGAAAAGAATTTTTTTTAATGAGGACAGCTTAAGGACTCTCTGGAACATCAAAGACAGTAACACTAATACAGGTCCCAGAAGCCAAAGAGAGAACATACTTCTGCACTTACCTGAAAACTTACCTAACCTGACAAAGGAAACAGACATCCAAATTCAAAAAGCAAACAAGCGTATCAAAAAAGATTAACTTAAAGAGATCAAACCCAAAGATACGTTATAGTTAAAATGTCAAAAGTTAAAGATAAGAAGATAATCTTAAAAGTAGCAAGGGAAAATAACTAGTTATGTACAAGGGAATCCCCATAAGACTATCAGCTGATTTTTCAGCAGACACTTTACAGGCACAAGGAAGTGGTACAATATGTTCAAAGTGCTGCAAGGAAAAAACTTAGAGAATATTTCACCTGGCAAGGTCATCATTCAGATTAAAAGCTTCTCAGATATGCAGAAACTAAAGGAGTTCATCACCACTTAATCTGCCATTGAACAAATGTTAAAGAGACTTAAATTTAAAAGGAAAAAAAAAGGTCATAACTAGAAATGAAAATATACGAAAGGTGTTTTGTAATAACCTTTCTAAGAAAAGAATCTGAAAAAGGCCACAAAGAAGTCTCAATAAACTTATGACCAGTGAAATCCTATCAAGTGTCTTTTACAAAGACAACAGTCAGAAGCTAGAAATAAGTAAGAAGAAAACTGGAAAAAAAAGCAAACACATAGCAACGGGACAACATGCTACTAAACAATCAATGGGGCAACAAAGACATAAAAAACTCCTTGAGACAAATTAAATGTTGCAAAGTTGTGTTTAACTATGGGATAGAGTAAAAACAATTTTAAGACTGAAGTTTACAGTGATATAGGCAAAGTTACTAGAATGAAGGAGATAACAAAGATCAGAGTGGGAATAGAAAAACAGAGACAAAAAAAATAGAAAAGATCAACATAAGAGATGACTCTTGGAAAATATAAACAAAATTGACAAACCTTTAGTCAGACTCGTCAAGAAAAAAAGAAAAAGGCTCCAAATAAAATCAGAAAGGAAAGAGATGTTACAACTGATACCACAGAAATATAAAGGATCATAAGAGACTCCTACAAACAACCATATGTCATCAAATTGGAAAACTGAGAAGATATTGATAAAATTTTTAAAACAATATTCCAAGAACCAGGAAGAAATAGAAAACTCGAGTAGACCAAATTATTACTAATGAAACTGAATCAGCAATTTAAAAACCTTCCAATAAATAGAATCCCAATAGTCTAGAAGCAGACTAGATGACTTTCTAAAGCGAATTCTACCAAACATTTAAAGCAGAGTTAAAACCTATCCTTCTCAAACTATTCTGAAAAGTTGAAGAAAGTTTCTAAACTCATTCTACAAAGCTAGCATTACCCTGATACCCAAAACAGCCAAAGACACTACCCCCTCCCCACACACACAAATTATAGGCCAGTACCCATAAGTGAAGGTGACCAAGCAGTACAAACATCCAGGTCTACCAAACATTTAAAGCAGAGTTAAAACCTATCCTTCTCAAACTATTCTGAAAAGTTGAAGAAAGTTTCTAAACTCATTCTACAAAGCTAGCATTACCCTGATACCCAAAACAGCCAAAGACACTACCCCCTCCCCACACACACAAATTATAGGCCAGTACCCATAAGTTAAGGTGACCAAGCAGTACAAACATCCAGGTATAAAATAAGTAAGTCATAACGATGGAGTTGACTCACTGGAAAAGACTCTGATGTTGGGAGGGATTGGGGGCAGGAGAGAAGGGGACGATCAAGGATGAGATAGCTGGATGGCATCATGGACTCGTGGACCTGAGTCTGAGTGAACTTCGAGAGATGGTAATGAACAGGGAAGCCTGGCGTGCTGCGATTCATGGGGTCTCAAAGAGTCAGACGCGACTGAACTGAACGATAGAATGTACAGAATTGGGAATATAGTGAATAATACCATAGTAACTTTAAATGGTGACAGATGGTAACTTACAGTGATCACTCATAAAGTACATAAATGTGGTATCACTATGGTGTACACTTGAAATAAATACTGTAACTGTATATTAATCATACTTCAATTAAAAACATAAAGAATTCAAGACCAGATGTTAGACGTGCTTACTGCTCTCATGCACTACTCTCAGGAACTCTTAGTGACAGAGCTAGGGAATACAGTGGACCCTCCATGGCCATGGGTTACACATCCAACCCAGATTCAGCCAAACATGGATGGAAAATATCGGAGGGCAAAGTCCAGAAAGTTCCAAAAGCAAAATGTGAATTTGCCCTCCACAGCATGCACATGTTATTCACAGCTATTTATATAGCATTTACATTGCATTAGGTATTACAGGAGCAGGCAATGGCACCCCACTCCAGCACTCTTGCCTGGAAAATCCCACGGACGGAGAAGCCTGGTGGGCTGCAGTCCATGGGGTCGCGAAGAGTCGGACACGACTGAGCGACTTCACTTTCACTTTTCACTTTCATGCACTGGAGAAGGAAATGGCAACCCACTCCAGTGTTCTTGCCTGGAGAATCCCAGGGACGGGGGAGCCTGGTGGGCTCAGAGAGTCTGACTGCACAGAGTCGGACAGGACTGAAGAGACGGCAGCAGCAGCAGGTATTACAAGTAAACTAGAAATGAAAAGTTTAAGGGAGGAAGGATGTGCACAGGTTACATTCAAATATGCTTTGTTATATAAGGGACTTGAGCATCCTCAGATTTTGCATCTGTGAAGGTCCCACAGATGCTAAGGGACAGATGTATGTATGTGTTTCTACATATATGCATACACACACGTCTACATCCATAGGATTCTTTAAAGAACTCAATAAAGCGATTATACATAAAGTTTACATGAAAAGCCAAAGGTCTGAGAAGAATCAAGACACTCCATAAGACAACAGTAGTAAGGGACTTACCCTACTAATGATCAATTACAACACAGCAGTAATTACAAATAGACACAGAAAGGTTGAATTATTTAATATTGGTACTTGCACACATGTTTATCCACATGGGGGAAAATTAAATTGAATACCTATTCCACTCTCTGTGTTAAAGTCATTTCCAATTTAACTGAAGACATGTGTGTAAAAGGCAAGATTATAAAAAACTTTAATAGACAATAAATGTAGATTTTATGGTCTCAGAATAGGTTAACAACATAAGAAAGAAAAGCCGTAAAGAAAAATAGTAAATTTGTTCTAAAGAACTTAGGTTCATTTAAAAAAGATCATAAAGAAAATATAAGGATAAACCACAAGTTAGAAAACGCATAACCAGCAAAATATAAGTATCTAGAATATACCTCTTAAAAATTTGTAAGAAAGAGAGACAATCCAATAGAAAAGCAGACAAAAAATTATAAAAGAAAAGGAAATAGAAAAGCTCCTTAAATAAATAATGCTTTATGCCTTTAGCAATTACAGGAAGACAAAAACATCTTTACACACCTATCAGTTTGACTAAATTTAAGAAGTCAGACAATGTCAAGGGTGTGACAAAGATGGGGAGCAATGGAAATATTCAGAATCCACTGGGAGTCATATGCTGGAACAATCACTTTGAAAACTGTCCAGCATGGACACACTCAATCAGCAAGCAATTTCACTCCTGGGCTTATGGTCACCCGGAGAACTGTCACTCAGAGACAAATACAATTATTCACAAACCACAGAAAACTGCAAACACCCTAAATTTCAACAGTGGAATAAATAGGAAAACAAAGTATAGTAAAGCCGCTCAGTCGTGTCTGACTCTTTGCAACTCCATGGATTGTAACCTACCAGGCTCCTCCACCCATGGGATTTTCCAGGCAAGAATACTGGAGTGGGTTGCCATTTCCTTCTCCAGGGTATCTTCCCAACCCAGGGATCGAACCTGGGTCTCCCACACTGCAGGTAGACTCTTGACTGACTCTTGTCTGAGCCACCAAGGAAGCCAAACAAAGTATGACTTTGCAATACTATCAGTGAACTCTAATGCTAAATGCACCAGTAGAGAAAAAGTCAAGGGAATAATATCCTTAAACACTTCTTCAGAGAAAGATTAGTGATAAACCTAATTTTTAAGAATGAGATTACAAGCTCACAGAAGGCTGGATCAATACTCATTAACAGTCATTAAAACCTTCCCATAGTTTTTTTCCTTACAATTGTTGAATGTTTCCAAGATACAAACAATTAAGTCCTCCAAGAGATAACAGTATAACTTTCTATAGTTTTGAACACAATACTGAGTCCACGCGGCAAACACCAGATTAACAAAATAAAACCACAGATCTCATTTAGTTATTTAAAGAAGATCATACTTAAATTCCCAAAGTTTGTTGAAAACACTTGCCAAGGCACCATCTATATTATGGTTTTTCAAATTTTTTCTTTATGTATTTAAAGAAAAAAAAAAAATGTTACTCTGTTACTCCACTACCAAGATGAGTGAGATTACTTCTAGAACTTAAACCAATTAGGCTATGAATTCTTTTAAAACTGTATATTAGAAACAGTACAACTTTCTATCTCCTCCTGTCCAAACAAACAAACAAAAAACCATCTTTTCAAATCAGTACAACACATTTAAAAACAAAACACTCATGTAAGTAAAACACTCTGAGTTATATCTGCAATCCTCTGATAGCAATGAGCTCTGATGACACCATGTTCTAAGCTGACTCGGCCAAGGAGTGCCCAGGAACCTCTTAAGTATCCTCAAACCAAAAGATTTTTCATACCTTATAAAATTAACCAACTTGAACGATTTGGAAAAATCGCAAGCTATGCATTTAAATTTGGCATCTAAGATACAATCTATTCTCCATGATTTTAAATGTTATATAATAGTGTTCAGAATTTAGAATATCCTGGTCCACATTTTGTACAGGTGGGTGTATGCACAAAACCTTTAAAACAGATGGTAAGTTCCATAGAGACATCAAGTGGCAGTTCTAACTGATTCAGCTCTAATTCATTTTGTTTGCTTTCTAACAACGCTCTTCGAAAAAGAGCAATCCCAGAGCCCGCAGAAAAGATTTCTATTTTAAGCAGAGGTGACAATCTTTACTGACGTAAGAAGAAACTGTACGGGTTAGCAGAAGACATGTAATGCAGTCGAATCCACTACAGACACGTCAAGAGAAACTTCCATTATCAGGGGTATATGCTACGTGTGTCAGTCTAACAATCACCAGATTTATTAAGCCATAATTTTGCCACACGAATTCTCCATTTTTTCCTTCAGAGCACAATGGATCATCAGAAGGCAATGTTTGCTTTCCTCTCCACAGGCAACCGTGCACCTGGCCTGAACGCTAAATAACCAGGTTCTTTACGAAATTCTTGAAAGTCAGCCAACATACAGATCTTTTCACTCAAAATAAGCAGGAAGGAAACAGACTCAAATCGTAATTGTCATATTTAGCTACTCAGAATGGGGGAGAACAGCCTTACAGACAACCATTCCAGATGACTTGCAGTTTACCAGCACACTGAAGGCAAGGAACCCACACATCTTCTGGGGAAGTCCACTCTACCCTATGTGGCTGGCCCACCCACAATGGACCTATAAACTGGAGCCCACAGGCACAGGTGGAGAGACTGTCTGCAATGCTGAATTCAACGTTCTGGTCCCCTCGCTTACTGCAAACAAGTCTACCCTGAGCAACTGCAGGGGGTTAGAATTTGCCTCTCCAAAACATACCATTTTGGCATACTGACTATTCTGAGCTAGAGGCACTAAAATCAACAGATGCAAGAAAGGCACTCTGACCTCCCCTTTTCTTCCTGAAAACAGGAGACAGAAAAACTCCCGTGTTAAACATGCTCTCCCTGCACCTGGAGAAGAAGAACATTTTGATCACCAGAGACAGGGAGTCGAGGCTGAGAAGAATCTGCATCATCAAATATTTTAAAAATTAACCTTATCTTCCCTTAACCTCCCCCTACATATCTTTGTTACTTTTCCACAATCGGTACTCATTGTTCAACTTGATATATAAACATTAGGCCTAATTGGTTCTCTGGGTCTGTATTTTCCTATGAAAATCCCCACGTACATGTTAAAAAAAATTTTTTATAATCTTTCCCCCTATTTTACCTCCCCTACACATTCATCACTCTAAGGAAAGCAGCAACATGGAAAAACATACTAAATTCAAGAACCTGAAGAAAAAGTTACCACAAGAGAACAAACATGTTCTTAAAAGACTACAGTTCCTCAAAAAATTCAAGAAAATATGATATCCATTAAAAAAATCAAAGATAAAATGATTACTTGGGGTTAAAATAAGAACATGAAAGTGAAAGTCACTCAGTCGTGTCTGACTCTGCAACCCCATGGACTATACAGTCCATGGAATTCTCCAGGCCAGAACACTGGAGTGGGGAGCCTTTCTCTTCTCCAGGGCATCTTCCCGACCCAGGAATTAAACCAGGGTCTCCTGCATTGCAGGCGGATTCCTTACCAATCTGATACACTGGGAAACAAAAGTATGAAGGGCGATCAGTATCAGATCATGGAACTCTGTAGCTGGATTCTATACCTTGGATCCCATCCCAGTGGACATTCTGGGCTCTGCCCATTATCCTCTTCCTTTCTGCTAAGAAACATGTTCCAATCTCCATTAATTTATAAAAAGCTTATTTAGCTCTTGACCCAAAACACTCCTCCAAAATAAAGAAGTAATGAGGTAAGAAGATGTCCATGGTGACTCGGAAGTTCCTGGCTTAAATAACCAAATGGATGCTTCTCCCATTAAATGAACAATGAAATAAAAAA
>SJYX01016962.1:206882-230922 GCA_006410675.1 Oreotragus oreotragus
TGGCATCACTGACTCGATGGACATGAGTCTGAGTGAACTTCGGGAGTTGGTGATGGACAGGGAGGCCTGGCGTGCTGTGATTCATGGGGTCACAAAGAGTCGGACACGACTGAGCGACTGAACTGAACATGGAAAAAGGCTGCGCTCACAAAAGAGAATGTATAAAAGGGGATAGTAACTGTGGATGGAACTTCAGGAAATGCCCATAGTTCAAGTCAGTAAAAGAAAGGATAATAGTAACAAATACAGGGAAACAAAACAGAATGGGAAAGATCAGAGATCTCTTAAAAGAAAACTGAAGAAATCAAGGAAACATTTCATGTAAGAATGGACACAATAAAGGACAGAAAGAGCAAGTACCTAACAGAAGCAGAAGAGATTAAAAAGAGGTGGCAAGAACACACAGAGAAACTATACAAAAAAGGTCTTAATGACCGAGATAACCATGATGATGTGGTCACTCACCTAGAGCCAGACATCTGGGAGTATTAAGTCAAGTGGGCCTTACAAAGCATTACTATGAACAAAGCTAGTGGAGGTGATGGAATTCCAGCTGAGCTACTTAAAATTCTAAAAGATGATGCTGTTAAAGTGATGCACTACACACACATACACACACACACACAAATATATGTCAGCAAATTTGGAAACCCAGCAGTGGCTGCAAGACTGGAAAAGGTCAGTTTTCACTCTAATCCCAAAGAAGAGAAATGTCAAAGAATGTTCAAACTATCATACAATTATGCTCATTTTACATGCTAGCAAGGTAATGTTGAAAATCCTTCAAGCTTGGCGTCAACAGTACATGACCTGAGAACTTCCAGATGTACAAGCTGGGTTTCAAAGAGGCAAAGGAGCCAGAGATCAAATTGCCAACATTCACTGGATCATGGAGAAAGCAAGGGAATACCAGAGAAACATCAACTTCTGCTTCACTATGACGAGCCTTTGATTGTGTGGATCACAACAAGCTGTGGAAAATTCTTAAAGAGATGGGAATACCAGACCACCTAACCTGCCTCCTGCAAAGCCCGTATGCAAGTCAAGAAGCAACAGTTAGAACTGGACATGGAACGACAGACTGGTTCCAAATTGGGCAAGAATGTCAAGGCAGTATACCGTCACCCTGCTTATTTAACTTACATGCAGAGTACATCATGTGAAATGCTGGGCTGCATGATTCACAAGCTGGAATCAAGACAGCCAGGAGAAATACCAACAACCTCAGATATGTTGATGATACTATTTAACGGCAGAAAATGAAGAGCCTCTTAATGAGGATGAAAGAGGAGAGTGAAAAAGCTGGCTTGAAACTCAACGTTAAAAAAACTATAATCATGGCATCTGGTCCCATCACTTTTCCCCCAGTAGATGGGGGAAAAGTGGAAGCAGGGACAGATTTTATTTTCTTGGGCTCCAGAATCACTGTGGATTTTGCGTTGCTGGAGAAGACTCTTGAGAGTACCTTGGACTGCAAGGAATTTGAGCAAACACGGGGAGATAGTAGAGGACAGAGAAGCCTGGCATGCTACAGTCCATGGATTGCAAAGAGCTGAACATGACTTGGCAACTGATAAGAAGTGCTAACCATAGTGAAATGCAAGATCAAAGAGAGAGCGGTTCAAGTAGGAGTTCAAAATGAACTGAGTTGATGGTGCACAGATTACAGCAAAAACTCTTGTCAGGTTGTGAGACCAGCACCATGGAAAGAGATGAGACCTTTTCTGGGGGTCCCACGGTTAAGAATTCACCTGCCAATGCAAGGGACATGGGTTCAGTCCCTGTTCCAGCAAGATCCCACAGGCCGCGGGGCAACGAAGCCCACGATGCTCGTGCACCTCGGGCCCAAGCTCCACAAGAGAAGGAACTGTGACGGAAAGCCCAGGCACCACACTAGAGAGCGCCCCCACCTGCCACAAGCAGAGAAGCCCGCACACAGCAAAGGCCTGGTGCAGCCGTAAATAAATGAGAAAGAAAGCGGTGAGAGTCCATCTGTTTAGCCACTTTTCCTTTGCCAGAGTTATCATCTGCAATCTAAATTAAGCTGCGCCTTACTCATGAGGAGCATTTTTTAAGCAAAGAGCAGCGGCAGAAAAATACATTAGGCACAGCTCAACCACAAACTGTTTTCAGAGAATCATTTGTATTATCATAATAATAAAACAGGTCAATTAATAAAAGGAAAAAGTTACTAGGCTTTCCTCCAATTTTCTATGTAACGAGGGAAGGGGGAAAAATGTCCATTTAACATTAAAAGACATACAAGAACTTCAAGCATCACAGTGGCAAAAGCTATCAGACTCTGAATATGGAGGAATATCTCTGCACATTTAGTTTAAAAAGAGGATCATTTAGAAATCCTGCAATCTAAGACAGGCTCCTCTGTGATAGCTTTTGTACGAGATTACTAGATAAACAGGATACAGTGTATGGGCAGAATTCATAAAGAAAAAGAAATTCAATATAAAACAGATGTGAAAATGCTCACCCTCATTAAAAATCAAGAAATAAACATTAAGACAAAAATGAAGTAGCCATCATTTTATAATAAATTAGCAAGGTAATATTTTATACTTCTGTAACTATTATAAAAATTATTTTTTAATTTAACCTCATTGAAAAATTTTGACTGAAGTATGGTTGATTTACACTATTACATTAATCTCAGGTAGACAGCACAGTGATTCAGTATTTACTAAAACTTTTTTTGTAGATTTGACACTGATAAGCCTGAATTTAAATGCCTTGTGGCCCTGTAAATTGGGATGGCACCTATAAAAGTAGTTAATGTTCAGCAAAATGCTCATAACCCTTGTGGCTGATGGCTAAGTCATCAGTGGTACTCCTAGAAATAGATCTTCCGTAAAAAAATACAAGAGAAGCAAAAGGTTATATGAATGAAAATACTCTCTGATACAAAGTGAAACAAAATAAAGACTCTGGGAACAAGTAAACTGTCAAATAACAGATATACTCTATAGAGAATCAAAGTGCATCCATACTAAAATCTCTAAATTAATATATATACTAGAAAGACAGATCAACAGAGCATTTTTTTTTCACATTTCGGTGTTCTCTTAATAATAGAGTAAGTGAAATTGGAAGAGAATCTGGCATCCAAATTCTATAAAAGCAACACGGAGACAAAAACTGCAGCCACAAGCCACAGAGAAAGACGGGGTCTAACACCTGAACTTAAAAAAAACCGCTTCAGAAAATGAAAAAAGTCCTGGGTACCTCAAAAGAAGAACCTCAACAAGAAAGATGTACAGACGTAAATCTTAGCCAGAGAACTGTCCAATATACAATGGAGGTGAGGCAGTTTGTAAATCAGGCAATGCTAGGAAAGAAGAAATAAGCAGTAACATTGGGGGAAAAGAGAAACATAATGGTTTGGGGAATAATTATTATTGAGAACAATTTTTATAGGTTATAAACTAGAAGAGTGAATAACCAGGAAAGAAAAAAAACTGAAAATTCAGGAGAGTCGAAAGGAGTATGATGAACCAGCTTTTGGAGGCCACATGGTACAAGTACTAAACTTACGTGAAAGGAACCTGGCTTTTTATTAATATTCTGTCCCTGAAAAGGACTCAAATTTGTCTATAGAAAATACTTAAATGAAAATTTTAATACCTTCTTAAAACAAGAAACACTGTTTTGAACATGTCCCCAAACAGTATTTATGGATAAAAAGCAAGCAATACAATTTAAATAAACGATTGTCACATTAACTTCTAAAAATGCTAGAGGTCCTAAGTTAAACTCCAAACAAAATAATCGTGTTAGAGTGATGAATGTTTTGCATGGATCTAAAATTCACATTTTTATTCATTTTAACATTGCTGAAATCAGGATGCATCTAACAATTACGGGCATCATACCACTAGTTTTAAAACCTGAGGTCTCTTGCTTAAAGATACTAGAATAATGACATGTCTTACAATTGAAGGCATCTTAAATTCAAGAAAATGTGGTACCTCTCGGTCCTTACAAACTACTCTCTTGCATTATTATATAACTACAACAGAAAAGAGGAGAGGGGAAGAGAAACTTGACATATGCAATTTTAAACTACTTTTTCTTTATAAAAATATAAAATTGCGAACATTCTACCAGGCAGATTTCTGTTTCTATAATTAAATGATCCCCATGGTCCTGATTCAATAGTTTATTCATGCTCATAAATATACAGCATAAATCACATACATATATGTTTTACAGCTCTCTATGTGATTGATAGCCATTTTACAGCATGGGAAAAGTGATATTTAAGGGGAAAGGACAACCAAAATAATACATTTGCACTTAAAAATAATCTACATTAAAACAAACTTTTATTTTTTAAATTATGAAAGTATAATATTTATATGAGACTTGGGAAATATACAACAAGCTTACACATAGTTCCACTACATATTAAAGATATTTAACCGAAGTTTCAATATCAAACTTTCAAAAATTAATATAATGAATATACAGAGAGGTAGAAAGATATACGAGACCTGAAAAGGTCTGTGAACCAATTCAACATAATTAAGATGTATATAATTTTCACACAATAAAAAAAATTTTTTTTCACACAATAGGGTACAAATTCTATTCTAGTTAGCACAGACTGAAAACCAGGAGAAAATGGACACATCCAGGGACAGATCAGTGCAGTTCAGTCGGTCAGTCGTGTCCGACTCTTTGCGACCCCATGAATCGCAGCACGCCAGGCCTCCCTGTCCATCACCAACTCCCGGAGTTCACTCAGACTCACGTCCATCGAGTCGGTGATGCCATCAGCCATCTCATCCTCTGTCGTCCCCTTCTCCTCCTGCCCCCAATCCCTCCCAGCATCAGGGTCTTTTCCAATGAGTCAACTCTTCACATGAGGTGGCCAAAGTACTGGAGTTTCAGCTTGAGTATCATTCCTTCCAAAGAACACCCAGGACTGATCTCCTTTAGGATGGACTGGTTGGATCTCCTTGCAGTCCAAGGGACTCTCAAGAGTCTTCTCCAACACCACAGTTCAAAAGCATCAATTCTTCAGCACTCAGCTTTCTTTACAGTCCAACTCTCACATCCATACATGACCACTGGAAAAACCATAGCCTTGACTAGACAGACCTTTGTTGGCAAAGTAATGTCTCTGCTTTTGAATATGCTATCTAGGCTGGTCATAACTTTCCTTCCAAGGAGTAAGTGTTAGGATATAATAAATCTATTAGCTGACAAGTTTGGTTTACTGAAAATATCAAAAAGTTTGTAGTGTATGTCAATTTGGAGTGGTTTATTGTTGTGATTAGGGTATAATCAACTTACGTCAGGCCAGTGATTTACTCACAAAACATTTTAAAGTGATTCTGAATATAAATAGGGGCTCTGAATCAAAGCCAAAAATCAAAGCCAGAAAATTCCTTCCAACTTTCTAGTTGTACTAACTTTGTAACTTGCAAAGCACTCTCACACAGCATTGTTCTTAGGATAACATAAGCTATGCTATCAAACTAACACAGTAACTCCAGATCTTACCATCTTTAAATACTATTATTTACACTGTTTGTGGTTAAACTTTGGCAAAGTTCATCACTGATATATATATACATATAAAGCACATGTCTTTCACTGGCGGTCAGAGGCTCTGATGGCTATAAAATTTCAAGACCACTGACCAGGACAAATGTTACATCATCATACAAGAAATTGCAACTAATTCTGCCTGAAATAAGAGAAAAGGGGAATATACAGTAGAATTCAAAACCTCTAGTAGTTTATCACTCTTCAATAAAATGTAAAGACAATCAACATTTTTTGTTTAGTATAAGCAATGCATTATGTTAGAAGACATAAAACAGTTCCTGTCCTCAAGAAAATTACAGTATACAGGGGAAAGAAATATAAAGACCTATAACGTGGCACAATATAGTAAGCATTAGAGGAATTTTATGAGATAATAAAAAACATACCATTAACTGAGAACTGTATTAGACCATAATTGGATTTGCATTATTGCAAGTGAAAAATATTTTCTCTGGGCTAACAGAGATGTCTCTGGACTAAAAAGGCTTTATCAGCACCAGACTTCAGTTCTCTGTAAAAATTTTTAAACACAGACACATTTTCATATTAATAAATACACTATAGTTTATTCCAAAATTGGGAAAGGAGTATGACAGGGCTATATATTGTCACCCTGCTTATTTAAATTGTATGCAGAGTACATCATGTGAAATGTTGGACTGTGTGAAGCACAAGTTAGATTCAAGATTGCCAGGAGAAATGTCAATAACCTCAGATACTCAGATGATCTGACTCTAATGGCAGAAACTGAACAGAAACTAAAGAGCATATTGATGAAGGTGAAAGAGGAGAGTGAAAAATCTGGCTCAACAACCAACGCAATACTGTAAAGCAATTATCCTCCAATTAAAAACAAAACAAACAAACAAAAAACATTCAAAAACTAACATTGTGGCATCCAGTCCCATCACTTCATGGCAAATAGATGGGGGAAAAAACACGAACAGTGACAGACTTTATCTTCTTGGGCTCCAAAATCAATGCAAACAGTGAATGCGGCCATGCAACTGAAAGACGCTTGCTCTCAGAAGAGAAGCTATGACCAACCTAGAGAGCATATTAAAAAGCAGAGGCATCACTTTGCCGACAAAGGTCCGTAAAGTCAGAGCTATGGTTTTTCCAGTAGTCACACAGAGGTGTGAGAGGTGGACCATAAAGAAGGCTGAGTGCTGAAGAACTGATGCTTTTGAACTGTGGTGTTGGAGAANAAAAAGCAGAGGCATCACTTTGCCGACAAAGGTCCGTAAAGTCAGAGCTATGGTTTTTCCAGTAGTCACACAGAGGTGTGAGAGGTGGACCATAAAGAAGGCTGAGTGCTGAAGAACTGATGCTTTTGAACTGTGGTGTTGGAGAAGAGTCTTGAGAGTCCATTGGACTGCAAGGATATCAAACCAGTCAATCCTAAGGGAAATCAATGCTGAACGTTCACTGGAAGGACTGATGCAAACACTGAAACTCCAATACACTGGCCACCTGATGTGAAGGGCCAACTCATTGGAAAAGACCCTGATGCTGGAAAAGACTGAGGGCAGGAGGAGAAGAAAATGACAGAGGATGAGATGGTGGGATGGCATGATCGACTCAACAGACATGGGTCTGAGCAAACTCTGAGAGATAGTGAAGGATAGGGTTTGAGCAAACTCTGAGAGATAGTGAAGGATAGTGTTTGAGCAAACTCTGAGAGATAGTGAAGGATAGGGTTTGAGCAAACTCTGAGAGATACTGAAGGATAGGGAAGCCTGGTGTGCAGCAGTCCATAGGGTCTCAGAAAGTCAGACACAACTGAGCAACTGAACAATAACAAAGGAATGTTGTTTCTGACCCTTCCAACCATTCAGATTTCACAGAAATTCTTAAAGCAGTAAAACCAAAATTGTCAAATAAGAGCATTAGCTCTTGAAGGCAAAACAATTTTTAGGAACTGTTATGGCTAACACCAAAAAATTCTAATTCCTCATTCCCATTTCAGGATGCAATGTGTAGAAGAAAAATCAAAGTTATGCTCAATGGATTTTCCTAATTAAACTCTTGAAAAAATTAAAATACACATATAATAAATACACAAATATTAAGTGTACACCTTTAACATATAGTGAAATCACCTATGTAAACAGTACTCAAACAAGAAAGAACATTACCAGCACCTCAAAAGCCACCTTCAAGGCTTCCAAAGCCAGCAACCATTATAACCTCAAACACCACACACTGGTTCTGTTTTCAAACTGAACATTTTAGAGCACAAGAAAATATGAGGTTGGAAAGTAACTTATTTAAATGAGGTCATGGAGTATGTTGTTTTCTGTCCTTCATCATTGTGAATCTCATCTGTGTTGAAACAGGAAGCATTAGTTGTGTTACATGAACACACCACAATATGTTTCTCCATTTACTACTAAAGAACATTTCTATTTTTTCTACTTTGGCATGAGTACAAATAATGCTGCTATGAATATGGCTGGACACATTCTCTGGGGCACAAATGCGTGCATTTCTGTTGGGTCTGTACACATCTGGGCGTGGAAGTGCAGGGTCCAAAGGTGGTACCAATTTATACTCCCACGTCACACAGAGTCGGACACGACTGAAGTGACTTAGCAGCAGCAGCAGCAGTAGTGGGCTTCCCAGGGGGTGCTGGAGGTAAAGAATCTGCCTACCAATGCTTGATCCCTGAGACAGGAAGATCCCCTGGAGGAGGAAATGGCAACCCACTCCAGTGGAAGATTCCGTGGACAGAGGATCCTAGTGGGCTACAGTTCGGGGGGTTACAAAGAGTTGCACACAACTGAGCACAGCACAGCTGCCACAGTGTGGATGAGTTCCAGCTGCTCTCCACTTAGAATCAGCAGTCTTTTTCTTCTGTCATCCTGGTGAGAATATAACAGTGCATCATTATGGTTCTAATTTGCATTTTTCTTTTAAGAAATGATTTTGCATCTTTCTTAAGCAATCTATTTAAAACTTAAGTCTTGGCCAAGAGGAAGGTAAGAATTGGAAAGGAGGGTCTAGCTTTTATTGATTCATAATTCTTTATCCATTCTGGGTATGAATCCTCTGTTGACATATATATCCTTTGACTATATGTCTTGCCTTTTCACTCTAGACAATGTTTTATGATGAAAAGAAATTCTTAACTTCAGAGTAGTTTGATGTATCCATTTTGCCATTTATGGTTAATCTTGAAGGAATTCAAATGCAAAAACACATTTTGGCTAACTTCAACTAATATACTGGCTTCTTTATTTTTTAAAAAGTAAATTACTTTGGGCATCCCTGAAGGCTCAGTAGTAAAGAATCTGCCTGCCAACACAGGAGACATGCGTTTGATCCCTAATCTGGGAAGATCCCGCATTCCACGGAGCAACTGAGCCCATGTACCACAACTACTGGGCCTGTGCTATGGAGCCTGGGAACCGCAACTCCTGAGCCCACAGGCCACAACTACGGAAGCCCGTGCGCCCTACAGCCCGCGCTCTGCAGTAAGTCAAGCCCTCACACTGCACCTAGACAGCAGCTCCCGCTCGCCCGCACTTGAGAAAAGCCGGTGCGGCAACAAAGACCCAGCACAGCCAAAGGCAAGTATTTTTCAGAAAGTCAATCACTTCAAATAAGGTCACAAACAGATTTTCATTTGCAACAAACTTAGGATAGGCAATTACACAATAAAAAATGTAAGGGTCATTTTAATATAAAGCGATTAGAAACTGGATCCCTGGTTTCTGGTGGGGCACAGCCCAGATTACTGACCTCCACCCTCCACTCTAGTCAAATTTTAAATTTCTAATCTGTCCAAATTTTAAATTTCTAGTCTCATTCAAATAATTTTGAACAATGGTTCTGAAAAACAAGTTTTACTTGACTGCCTCAAAGAAAATTGGGAATCTAAGTAAATGTGACAAAAAGGACGCCCAAAATATATTATATCCCTGACCTAAATGTCTCTTAAATAAAATGAGGGTGCTGATAATTTAGTATAGCAACTTTTTTTTATACATTTGCTTAGAAAATCTCTAGCAACATAGAAGAAATTACTATGCCATTTCACATCCTGAAATGAAAACCAAGAATAACTGAGGAAAATAAAGGTGTTTGATAATTTAAAGATATAATATCTGTATAACAAATCACATTACGATATAATTACGTATTCTTTGAACAAGAACTTTCTTGACATGCAAAGCAACAAAGTACTTCAGAGAGTTAAGAATCTGCTCAAGAATATGCACGTTTATATAAACTACGTACATAAGCACAGCTTCCTTTGCTATCTTTATATTGATTCATCAAGTCACTAATCCACTTTTTTTATAATAAGTACATCAAAATGACATAAATATGGAAAAAGAATCAGTCCTGGAACCCATGATATAAGCATCTCATTTATGCAACAATCACTTGAAGAATACACATTTTCTTCTCACTTTTTAGTTTAGGTTGGTGTTAATAATAATTCATATAGGTCTTCTTATTTGAAGAATTCAAAGAGCTTGCCAGGATCTTAACTTTCACAAGAAGCCTTTCAATAAAAGTATGCCATATCACATCATCAAAAATTGATATAAGCCTGGTAGAACGTTTGGTTAACTACTCACCTATGGTTAAACTGAAAACTAAAAAGCACACTTCATCCCGTCCTGGCTAGACACGAGCATCAGTATCTAACTTATCAGGAAAGCTCCCTATGACAACCTCTCCTAATTCCACAATGGCCAATGAAAAGGACAAAAAGGAAAAGATTGGAGAGCAACTACTCTAGGAGAAAAAAAAAGATCATAATGAATCCAGAGTTGCCCAGAAGCATCCACATTATTTCTAAAAAACAGCAGACTAGATACTGCAAGTGATTTATTCAACTTATAAACAACACTTGATGCACATAGAAAGACATGTTCACAAACCCCTTGTCTTAATTTCACGGCTCCAGTTTGAAAGGCACTAAAACAGATGTTCCAGAGTTTATGTACTTTACTTAGAGAAGAGCTCCTGCAACATTCACTGAGAGGCACTCCACTACTCTTTTCCAAACACAATCCTAACAGACTTCCTCATGATCATTTCATAAAAGCAGAAAACCAGAAAGGGGACGGGAAGTGGGACTGCTGCCAGAATCAGGCACACCAACAGCAGAAAAGTAAAGCCTGAAAGAGACAGAAGTAGTACAACACGGCTCAACAGTCCTCCAAAGCTTCTCGGTAATTCCAAATCCATCTTGTAATTAGAGTCCCTGACAACGAACTCCAGTATCAAGATATGATTATATTCGGTATACTTAACTTTTCTCAGAAGTCCTTAACACGGGAAATTTAAAGCTTAAAGAGGAGACTTAACCTAAGAAGATACAAAGATGGCAGATACACGAAAGACGTTCAAAATTATTCACTGATAGGGAAATGCAAATTAAAGCCATGATGACTACAAACTTGTTAGAATAGCTAAAATGAAAAATACTGGCAATTAGTGCTAGGGAGGATGTGAAGCAAGGAGAACTCTCAAACACTGCTGCTGGGGATGCAAAATGATACAACTGCTCTTGAAAACAGCTTGAAAGCTTCTCTTACATTTAAACATACAATATGATCAAGAAGTCACACATCTAAGAATCTACCCAAGAGAACTTAAAACTTATACTAACAGAAAATCCTGAACAAAAATGTTTAGAGCAGCTCTCTACTAATAATTATCCAAACTGGAAGCGACCCAAGTGTCCTGCAACGGGTGAATGTATAAACAAACCGGCACATCCACATGACAGGAGATTCGGCAGTAAGAAGGAACCACTGATACGTGCAACAATTTGAATGAAGCCCAAAGGCATGCTAAGTGAAGGGAAGCCAGTCTGAGAAAGCTAAATACTGATGACTCTATTGACATGACATTCTAATTTATTAAGTTAGATGACATTCTCAAAAAGACAAAACTCTAGGATGAGAGTACAGACCAGTGGCTGCCAGAGGACATGGAGGGGTAGGGGGAGGAGAGGTGGCTATACATAAAGGGATGGTGTGAGTGTTTTAGTGTCACAAAACTGTTCTCAATCCTGACTGGGGTGGAAGTTACAGGAAATCCAAAAGTGTTTAAAGATTTGTAGAACTGGACACATGTGTTCAGAACTTTGTGATAATTTTAAGAGGGTCCTCCTTTAGCTCACATATATATAAATAAAATGCTAGGAAAATGTAGCAGATTTGAAGAAAGGATGACTTTGCAACATTCTCATGTTGACACATGACTGATTCTGACAGCCTTCAAAGACAGAAAAACACATACCATAAACAGTAATCATAAGAAAGCTAGAGCCAACTTTATTACTACTAGACAAAGTGGACTTTAAGACAAAATATTACTGAAGAAAAAGAAAGTTTAAAATGACAAAAGGGTTGATTAATTACAGAGATGTAATAATTATAAATGTATACGCAATCTAACAACAGAGCCCCAGAACAGATGAAACAAAACTGGACAGAACCAAAAGGAGGAAGAGACCATTCAACAATAATAAGACATTTCAATACCCCCCTCTAAGTCATGGGGTTTCCCTGGTGGCTCAGAGGTTAAAGCATCTGCCTTCAACGTGGGAGACCTGGGTTTGATCCCTGGGTCGGGAAGATCCCCTGGAGAAGGAAATGGCAACCCACTCCAGTATTCTTGCCTGGGAATCCCATGGACGGAGGAGCCTGGTAGGCTACAGTCCACGGGGTCGCAAAGAGTCGGACACGACTGAACGACTTCACCTTCACCTTCACCTTCACCTCTAAGTCATAGAACAACTAGACAAAAATCATAAAGGATATAAACATTTGAACAGCACTATTTACCATTGTGACATAACTGGCATCTACAAAATACTCTAGAATACACATCGTTTTCAAGATGCAAGATAGATCATTTGCGATGTCATAAAACATGTCTCAATAAATTTAAAAGGACTGAAGTAAAATAAAATACATTTGGGACTCCAAAGAATTAAATCAAAACAAAAGTAATCTAGGAAATCTCCAAATAATTGGAAATCAAACAATAATTTGTAAATAACCTGTGGGTCCAAGAAATTTTTATCAAGCAATTAATACTTTGAAGTGAACGAAAACAACAAAAAAAGTGAAACTGTAGAGGACGTAGCTAAAGACATCATTTTATAGGTTTTAAACTTAGGCCTACACTAGAAAATAAAAATTTCAATTCTCTTCCACTTTAGATAAAGAGTAAACTAAACCCCACAGAATGAAAAAGGAAGGAAATTACAGTTTAGAGCAAAAATCACTGAAACTGAAAACAGAAAAAACTGGAGTTGATTCTTTTAAAAGGTCAATAAAACTGACAAACTTTTACTTAGACTAACAAAAAGAAATGAAAAAGACACCAGTTAACAAAATCAGGCTTGAGAGAGGAGGCACCACTGTTGATCCCATAGAAAAAGATTATAAAGGAATATCATAAGAAAGAATTTGCCGGCAATGCAGGAGAACCCAGTTGGATTCCTGGGGCAGGAAGTTCCCATGGAGAAGGAATAGGCCACCCACTCCAGTATTTTTGGGCTTCCCTAGTGGCCTAGACGGTAAAGAATCGGCCCACAATGCGGGAGACCTGGGTTCAATCCCATGCTTGGCAAGATACCCCGGAAGAGGGCATGGCAAACCACTCCAGTATTCTTGCTTGGAGAATCCCCCATTGACAGAGGAGCCTGGAGGGCTACAGTTCATGGGGTCGCAAAGAGTCAGACACAATTGAGCAACTAAGCGCAGTGCAGTATACTACCAAATCAGATAATTTAAATGAAATGGACAAAATCTTAGAAAGATATAAAGTAGTAAAACCAACTCAAGAAGAAACAGAAGATCTGAACAGACCTGTAACAAGAAATTCAACTAGCAATTACGAATCTTCCCACAAAAAGAATCCCAGGCCCAGATGGCTTCACTGCTGAATTCCATCACATATTTAAAGAACAAAGTCAACTCTTAACAAACTCTTCCAGAAAACAGAAAAAAAGAGATGCTTCCCAACTCATTCTTTTCTTTTTGTTCCCAACTCCTTCTATACATTCAATATTATCCTGATACCAAAGCCAAAGATATCACAAAAATAGAAAACAGATCAATATCCCTCTTGAATATATATATATATATGTGTGTGTGTGCGCATGTGTGTATTCAATTAGTAAACGAAATCCAGCAACCTAAAAAAGATTAGATACTATCATCAAATGAGATTCATCCCAGGAATGCAAGCTTGATTTAACATCTGAAAATCAACTAATGTAACAATATTTGAAACATGAATTTAATATACCAATAAAGGACAAAAAGCCACATGATCACATCAATATACACAACACTCACTCATGATTTAAAAAAATAAAACCTCAGTAAACTAGGAACAGAAGGGAGCATTCTCAACCTGTAAAGGATATTTGTACAAAACCTACAGCTAATATTATACTTAATGTTAAAAAACTTAAAGTGTTTCCACAACATCAGGAACAAGATAAGGGTGTCCACTCTCACCATTTCTATTCAAAAATCCTGCTTACTTAAAGTGAAGTCGCTCAGTTGTGTCTGACTCTTTGCAACCCCATGGACTATAGCCTGCCAGGCTCCTCTGTCCACAGGATTCTCCAGGCAGTAATACTGGAATGGGTTGCCATTTCCTTCTCCAGGGGATCTTCCCGACCCAGGGATCAAACCCGTGTTTCCCACGTTGCAGGCAGACTCTTCACCATATAAGCCACCAGGGTATCCCTATATGCAAAGTACATCATGAAAAATGCCGGACTGGATGAATTACAAGCTGGAATGAAGGGAGAAATATCAACAACCTCAGATATGCAGATGATGCCACTCTAATAGAGGAAAGCAAAGAGGAACTAAAGTGCCTCTTTATGAGGGTGAAAGAGAGTGAAAAGCTGGCTTAAAGCTCAACATTCAAAAAAGTAAGATCATGGCATCCCATCCCATCACGTCGTGGCAAAAAGACAGGGAAAAAATGGAAATTTTTCTTGGGCTTCAAAATCACTGGGGTCAGTGACTGCAGGCATGAAATTAAAAGACACCTGCTCCTTGGAAGAAAAGCTATGACAAACCTAGACAGTGTAATAAAAAGCAAAGATATCACTTTGCCAACAAAAGTCCATATAGTCAAAGATGTGGTTTTTCCAGTAGTTATATACAGATGTGAGAGTTGGATTATAAAGAAGGTTGAGTACTGAAGAAATGATGCTTTTGAATTGTGGTGCTGGAGATCATTCTCTTGGACTGCAAGGAGATCAAAACAGCCAATCCTAAAGGAAATCAACCCTTAATATTCACTGGAAAGACTGATGCTGAAGCTGAAGCTCCAATACTTTGGCCACCTGATATGAAGAGCCAACTCACTGGAAAAGACCCTGATGCTGGGAAAGATTGAAGGCAGGAGGAAAAAAGGGCAACAGAGGATGAGATGGTTGGATGGCATCACTGACCCAATGGGCATGAATTTCAGCAATTCTGGGAAATGGTAAAGGACAGGGAAGCCTGGTATCCTGCAGTCCATGGGGTCACAAAGAGCTGGACACAACTTAGTGATTGAACGACAACAACTGGAGATTCTAGCTAGAACAGTAAGGCAAAAAATCTAACAAACAAACAAAAAAGTAAAGGTACCCAAACTAGGAAGGCTTAAAACTGATCGCTTTCAAAGCTCTAATTTTCTAGATTTTCAACCCCTCCCCCCCGACACACATAGTACCCAAATTGACAGCTCATGCCTAAAATCAAGAGCCAGTGTGCTTTATAGTGTGGTAAATATTAAACCATGGACTTCCCTTAGCTTAGCTTGTCAACATTATCAGTAATCAGGAGTATGAAAGTTTTTCAGTGGAATTAACACACACACAAGCAAGGAACTGAATATATTAATTTAAAGACTAAAATATTTTAAATAATTGTTGAACTGAAATATATTCATCTTAAAATAGCTGATGCTTTTTAAAGATGTATTAACATTTTTGAATTGTTAATACATTTTAATTTTATCTTAACCCTTTGGAATTAAATTATATAGGCTTTATAATATCAGCTTATCTCCTGACAATAACATGCATCAATTTTTTTCCACTGTTTTAGAAAGAAAACAATAATGTAAGTTTCCCATACGAACTCGAGCTATATTCTGATGAGGGCTCTTTTCACAGTGATACTTTAATGAAGTACTCCCTTTTTACATCTGTTAAGACTCTGTCCCTGGACAGATAAAAATAAAGGTTTCCTCAGTCACTCTGATCAATCAGCTTAATTTCACAAGTCTATTAGTCACATAAAATATATAATTTTCTATTGTTCAAACAAAGGACTAGAACAGTACCCAGTACCCACAGAAGTAGTTGTTCAGTAATTATTTCTGCTGGAAGAGTTCAGGGGCAGGCATCATAGACGTGTTCTTTTAACGAAGTTGCAAACTGGAGAAAGGTACAGAAGTGAAAAGAATCCCAGTCCCAGTCATCTGGGACAACAAATAGGGAGAAGATGTATGAAAACGCCTACTTCAATCAGAGAGAAAATGAAGAAATGTATCTCAAGCTTTACAAGTACAATAAAAGCCACGGTCGGATCCATCTTGGTGAAGCTTAGTAACCAAAGGCAAGGGAAAAGCACATTTCAGGATTTATCCACAATTCTTGACCTGAAGGGCAGAGGCACCATAGCTTCCTCTAATCCCCCTTTAGAAGAAAGACCAAATGCAGAAGCCAGGCTCTGTCACACAGTCTGCAAGGCTGAACCAGAGAAGAGAAATCATTTATACCAGAGTTGATATCAACATGATCTATACCCCAGAACAAAACTTCTGCCTCAGCGATGCTCACGCCACTGAATAGCTTTGTCTGTCAAGTTGTTTCAAAGTCAAAGGTTTATCCTAAATAAAAGGAATCCTCAGTTACACATTAAAAATGTAGCCTTCAACCTCACTTCTCACTTCTTAATACAACATCAAGTTGAACCTTTATACTGTTGGGGAAAAAAAATGGTTATTCTGAAATTTAAAACTTCTGAACTAATAAAACCAACACCATGTTCCTATAGTCTGGCGTGCCTGACCTCCCCTGAAACTTCCAGCAATCCACATTTGTTCCTTACTGCCAAGACTTTTTTGTCGCTGTGCCATCAGGCTGCTAGCCCCAAAAATTAAACTAATATACCATTTCTTTTCACTTGCAGCCCTGGTGGTAGCCAGTAATTCCCAAAGTATCCAAACAAAGGCCCGTTGTCAAGGACAAGGTCCGTGTGGACCTGGCTGCAATGCCTGTGGGCATTAAACAGATTTAAATACAGTCCAAACCGCCAGGTGGCGGAGGAGAAGGCGCTGACAGGCTCAGATGAGCAGAAAACAGAAGTGCCTTTTTCTCAGGCCATCGATCGGTCAGTTCAGAAATACCTACTGAGAATGTTCTGCATGTTAGGCCCTGCTCAAGGTTATAGGCACATCACAGGGAATAAGAGCAAACTTCGGGACCTAAGAAGCTCACACAGAGGTCATCTAAACGCAAAAAGCAAAAATTCCAGCTTTAGTCAGCGAGGATCTCTTTCTTTAAAGCAGTCAACTCCCTTACATCCCAGGATAATATCAGTAAGAAAAACTGCATCAGCAAACTGTTAAAAATAGAATAGACAATAAGGTCCTACTGTATACACAGGGAAATATACTCAATCAACTCAGTTCGGTTCAGTCACTCAGTCGTGTCCGACTCTTTGCAACCCCATGAATATACTCAATACCCTGTGATAAACCATAAGGAAAAAAATATGAAAAAGACTATAAGCGTGTGTGTCTATATGTAACAGAATCACGTTGCTGTACGGTAGAAATGAGCACACACTGTAAATCCTTACTACAGTAAAACAATTTTTAATTTTTGATTTCCCCCCTCTACCCTTGCCACCAACTACTGTACTCTCAACACAGTAACCAAGTGGCCTTTGCAAAACACGATACACCCTTGCCTAAAGCTATTCAACGGCTTCTCATTACTCCTTGACATGGTCTAAAAGCCCTTGTGTGATAATCCAGCAGATCTTTCCAACTTTGAAGCCACTGTGTTCCCAATTACATGCTCCAGCCATACTAATCTTCAGGCTTGTCAAACACACTCAGCTTTCCTGTCTAGGGCTGGGGTTTGTCTGAAATATTTTCCTGCCTCCCAAGTTCTACTCTGGATAATTCCCACTCATCTGTGCTGGAAGCATTTTCTCCCATGCCCCTTCCGCCTCCTCTCCCACTTCATCCCATACACACGCTGAGCTAAATGAGGAGGTCAGGTACATTTTCACTGTTTCCAAGTAATTTGCGTTCATTACAATTTGCTAGAAATATAGCCTACAAACTCCATCTCGCTTCGTGCGTGTGTTTGTCTGTGTTTAAATAAAACATCAGGTTTTCTTTATACTACTGGAAGTACATGGGTATGTTACTTCTAGAGCATCTACTGGTTTACACGAATGTATTTACTTGTGTGACCATACTATCTGTTCATGTCTCTTCCACTAAGCCCTAAGTTCCATGGAGACAAGTGTGGTGTCAGTTTGTGGAAATACAATGTCCCCAGAGCCTCGCAGGATGATGACTGACACAAAGAAGGTACTCAGGGAGAAAAGCAAATGAATTATGATCACCACCAATGGGAACAATTGAAATTTAACCTTCAGAGAACTGCTCCCCAAGACAGCACAGTTTCCAAGAGCCACATTTCATTTTGGTTGAGTTTCTGTTGTAATGAAGACTTTACTAGGAAAACAAAATCCGGACTGGATAAGAGACTGGTGAGAATCTCCTTGTAGTGGACACTTTTTTCCCCAGTTGGTTAGAAACGTATCCAATATGTGGATTTGGTTTCTTTTCCTTTTTAAATGTGGATACCCTGTCTATTTGAAAGAATGATACTAAGGATCAAAAGGAGTGTTTATTACTTAAGCACTCAGAGAATTATTTTAAAATATATAAATATTATTGCTACTAATTAAAATGAACAAAATTCCTAGTATGAGGAACAGGCGTCTTGACTCCTATTAAGGGGGGGTTCATGTTTGGGAGTTCGTGTAAAAAAATAAATAAATACAAAAAAATAAAAAATAAAAAAAATTNGGAGTGTTTATTACTTAAGCACTCAGAGAATTATTTTAAAATATATAAATATTATTGCTACTAATTAAAATGAACAAAATTCCTAGTATGAGGAACAGGCGTCTTGACTCCTATTAAGGGGGGGTTCATGTTTGGGAGTTCGTGTAAAAAAATAAATAAATACAAAAAAATAAAAAATAAAAAAAATTTAAAAAAAAAATAAATTTATCTTTGGTTAAACAAACAAAAAAAAAATAAAATAAAATAAAATAAAATACTGACTTCGAAAAGGTTTCCTGTGATGCATTATTAGGTAGATGCTCATATCTTATATTGCTTATTTGAAAGAAACACTACTGTTTTGGTTTCAGCTATGTTATAATGAAAAATGACTACAGCAAGTAAGTGCTTTGCTTTTGTCCAAATAGGTGCACAACAAAGAAAAAATTATAAATGCCTCCACAAATGTGTTCAACATTGTCACTGTATGACATTTCTACCCTAGCTAGCATGACATGGTAATCTTTAAAATGTCCAAACCTTACTTGTGCAATGCAAAAATATTCACCGTAGCTCTCTATTAGAAATATGTAAATTACTATCAATACAATAACATGAACTACACACACACACACACACACAGAGTATATGCGATACACTTACTCTGCCCTTTTCTAAATAAACAGCAAGCACATTTTCTCTTTTTAAAAGACACTTGCTTTGATATAAATAATAACATTACTAACACAGGTGGATCACAAAATAATATATAATTTTATGTTGCTAAATGTACCGAAAGGCTCAATGTTGAATACTAATTCGTTAAAAAGGGGTTTATCAGCCTCAAAGAATATTTAAATTACCATTCTGTGAGCAATGTCCAGTTGGGATCTTTAAGCTGCTTGAGGGAAGTCTAAACAAACTGCATTCTATCATACAAAGGTGTCAGTAGAGAGGATAACCATTAAGACTATATGAAAAGAGATGTCCACAAACAAAAATCTTAACTGTGTTAAAAAATGTTGATTTTTGCCTGTTTAAATCATAATGAAAAGAAAAATTCCTCTTAATGGCTATTATTTAATGAAGTCTAAACAACTCAAGTATTTAAAACTTTAACCTTACCATTTTGATTTTTTGGACAAAAATTTTAGGCAATAATTCAAATATATTCATGCAATATGTCTGCTTCTCTGATAATTAAAAAAGCTAGCAGCAAATGCCTCCCCAACCCCAGCCCAACCCTATTAACTTTTCTGCTGAACACATTTCATGTAAACTTTTAGACCTGGGGGTGATGAATGAGACATGAAAGAATGACTCCATATTCTATATAACCAAAAATTCACTTGCATGTCATAAATGGTACATAACATCATTTGATATACTGTCTTTCAGCCCCAGAGAAAAGCTGCCAGTAGTCATATCTTTCTCATCTGTAGGGTTGCTGACGTTTACCCTGTCCCCTGAGGGAAATGTCTGACTCAACTAAATAAAACTGAAGGATACACCATCTAATGAACAGTCTTATTACCTTAAAATTAACCTTTTAGATTTTCTTTCTGTCTTCTTGAGCTTGCAGAGCCAAACTAGAAAACCTCTAACAAAATTAATGTCCAGAAGACAGAGTCTGTTCTATGCTACATATTTTGGTCTTGCCATGAATTTACTGGAAGTCCTGGTATGGGCTGAAGAGACCGGTGTGGCAGGAAGAGTGGGATCCCGAGTTAGAAGGACACCAGCTTGATCTAGCCGAACTGTGCACCGCCTTTCAGAGTCTAGAACAGCTGTGTGATTCACAAGAAATGGCCGGGCAGATCCAAAAGCCCCAAATGTACCAGAGGTCATCTTTCTAAAGGCCACCTCTATTTTTAAACTCATATAAGTTGAGTTCTAAATTTGACCTGCATTTAAATCATCATCTGGTAAGGAATGTCCAGCTGGACGCCAACACACTTTAAGTTGCTTGAGGGAGGTCCAAACAAAGTTCATTTTATACGCAACAGACAAAGCCTTCTCTTAGCAACTGGCAGCGTCCACAAAGGAAGAACAGCAGCTGTGAAGCAAGGGCCGTCCTGCAGCTGAGGGTCCCTGGAACGCACTCCTTCACATGACCAATAACCAGGCCATTCTTCACGCTGAGGTAACTGGGGGAAACCAATCTCCGAATGCTCAGCGCAACAGAATGAAGGAGTAGAGCATATTTTCAAAGGTGTGCAGAGTACCTGAACGTCGTCCCAAAGAAGGAGCCAACAAAAGCCCATTTTTAAGGTTTCTCACAGCATTATTTTTCTTCAGAACGTTCACAGGGCAATCTCTTCCAAGATGGCCTCACTGACAGTGAAGAAGGAGTTTTCTTTTAGATTTTCAGCTCAGAAACCAAAGGATAAAAAGAAAACCATGAATATCCTATCAAAGTATCAGTTAAATAATTATGGCACCAATTGATGATAATTTTGGAAATTGGTACCATTCTCAAAGTAAGCTTCAAAACAGAACTTTTACAATTTTAAAAAATTGTATTTCAAGAGTATTAGAGTGAAAAAGGGTGGGACTAGTATATGTATATGTATCGCTTAGGAAATTTTGTCTTGTCAATTTTGGTATTCACATTAGGAAAATCGCCACCAGGGTAGAGGTGAAAAAACAAAACAGATAAATCTCTGGGGAAAAAAATCTATAAATATGAAAGTACTAAGTTATATACCTATTTCTTTAAAACAAAATCACAGGAATTCAGTAAAATAAACGACTGCTAATCACAGATGGAAGTAAAATACCAAACATACCCATTACACATATACATACATACCCACACACATAACAACCAAAACCTATCTCATTAGCCTACCATTCTGGCCAGTCTGCCATGCTTAAAGATAGACTAACGCTGTGATTTAGAGAACAAAGCAAATTCAAGAATTTCATTTTCTAGATCCATAGATGATCAATCTGATTTTAAGGTTCAAAAGAACCGGAAAAGTAAATGAGCAGAATCTGCACCAGAAGCCTTGACTCCATCAAGTCACCTTCATTTTCATTCATTCAGCCAAATACTACTTTACCTCGCAATGTAGCTGAGGCTGCTTGTCGCTACTCAGTGTCCACTCTCCTCGTTCCTAACAGAACCCCTAATTAACCTGACGAAAGCAAGACAGCTAATTAAAGAACTATCTTTCATTGCCTCCTTACAGCTAGATGAGTCCACTTTCACAGTTTAGGCCAATGAGACACAAGCATACATGTTCTGAGAAAATGAAGCAAAAAAAAAATTACTTAAAGGGAGCCAAGTGTTTAGAACCAGACACAGAACAATGGACTTTCCCAATTTTCCAAATCAGCAAAGGAGTACGTCAAGGCTTTATATTGTCACCTTGCTTATTTAACTTCTATGCAGAGTATATCATGACAAATGCCGGGCTGGATGAAGCACAAGCTGGAATCAAGATTGCCGGAAGAAATATCAATAACCTCAGACACGCAGATGATGCCACCCTAATGGCAGAAAGCGAAGAGGAACTAAAGAGTCTCTTGATGAAAGTGAGAGAGGAGAGTGAAAAAGCTGGCTTAAAACTCAACATTCAAAAAACTAAGATCATGGCATCTGGTCTCATCACTTCATGGCAAACAGATGGAGAAACAATGGAAACAGTGACAGACTTTATTTTCTTGGGCTCCAAAATCACTGCAGATGGTGACTGCAGCCATGAAATTAAAAGACACTTGCTCCTTGGAAGAAAAACTACGACCAACCGAGACAGCATATTAAAAAGCAGAGACATTACTTTGCCAACAAATGTCTGTCTGGTCGAAGTTATGGTTTTTCCAGTAGTCATGTACGGATGTGAGAGCTGGACCATAAAGAAAGCTGAGCACTGAAGAATTGATGCTTTTGAACTGTGGTGTTGGAGAAGACTCTTGAGAGTCCCTTGGACTGCAAAGAGATCCAACCAGTCAATCCTCAAGGAAATCAGTCCTGACTATTCATTGGAAGGACTGATGCTGAAGCTGAAACTCCAATACTTTGACCACCTGATGTAAAGACCTGACTCACTGGGAAAGACCCTGATTCTAGGAAAGACTGAGGGCGGGAGGAGAAGAGGGCAACAGAGGATGAGGTGGTTGGATGGCATGACCAACTCAATGGATATGAGTCTGAGCAAACTCCGGGAGATGGTGAAGGACAGGGAGGCCTGGCGTGCTGCAGTTCTTGAGGTCGCAGAGTCAGACATGACTGAGCGACGAACAACAAGTTCCCACAGAAGCTAACACAACCCTAAATCAACTCGACTCCAATAGCAATCAATTTCAGGAAAAAGGCAGTCTATTCAGGAAACGGACCTGCTCTAAGTTCACTGTTTTTTTTTTTCCTTTGCAGTTTCTATGCAGCTTACAACCAAATATATAAACCAGTCTATATGTATTAAAGGCTTGTAACGACTACTTACTGATGTCACTTATCAGGAAACACTGTGAGGTTTCTAAGATGAAATCAGTTTGTGATATTTCTCTAAAGTTTATTTTTAATCAAGGAGTATTTACTATGTGTTACTAGACAAAGAAAAAGAAAAAAAAAAAGTATCTGCCCTCAGGAGCTGAAAATGTTTTCTCAGGCAGAGATTAAAAAAAAAACTTGGTGTATAACGCTATGACTTTTTATAAACCCCCGAGATGACATGTGTAGGCAGCAAAACTGCCTATTATCAGTAACAATTTCCTTCATTCGTTTCTTCCTGCCCCTGCCCAGTGCCATGCTGACACCAGCAACCCAGAAGAAGTCTGCAAGTTACTTTTGCCAGGCTGGCACATTTGTCCCCCCTACATTTCTAGCCCTGGGAAAATGAAGGGCTCGGTACATACTCACTCAAGAAACACCTCCCACTGACCTGAGAAAGATGAAGATGGCCTTCCGGTAAGACACGCCATCAATCTGCTCGTAGTAATCCAGGAACGGCTTGATTGCGTCAATGACTCCGGGGTGCAACTTATCCATCTCATCAAATATGAACACAGAGCCCGCACATGCACTCACGTTACCCCGGATCCACCTCTGCAACTGGTCCTGGACCAACCATAAAAGAAGAAATGGGACATGGGGACTCAAAAGGGTGTGCCCAGGGGAGAAGTGCTACGCTGTTCTTTACGCTCAGGAAGGTGAAAAATCAGAGCTCTCTGGGGTTTAACAACAAAAACCACATCCTAACCTGCACTCACTGGATAACTAGTTTTCCAAAACTTCATCTATAAAAAGTGGGAGGAACATGGCTGACTCATGTCAATGTATGGCAAAAACCACTACAATATTGTAATCAGCCTCCAATTAAAATAAATAAATTTTAAAAAATTAAATTTTAAAAAAAGAAAGAAAAAAAAAAGGGGGGGGGGA
>SJYX01016962.1:239180-282944 GCA_006410675.1 Oreotragus oreotragus
TGGAAAAGACCCTGATGCTGGGAAAGATTGAGGGCAGGAAGAGAAGGGGATGACAGAGGATGAAATAGCTGGATGGCATCACAGACTCAACGGACATGGGTTTGGGTGGACTCCAGGAGTTGGTAACGGACAAGGAGGCCTGGCGTGATGAGGTTCATGGGGTCGCAAAGAGTCACACACAACTGAGCAACCGAACTGAACTGAAGCTGTTACAGGATTTTCCAAGGAATTATAATTAAGCTGCACCTTCCTTGGTTTCTGCATAGATTTTGCATATATGTGTTTTGTATATTATATATATATATATATATATATATATTATATGTATCTCCCAACGATATCAATGGTTCCAAAAGAACAGGAATCATGTGGCCTGGTTTTCTGAGAATTATTCAGAAATTCTCACTAATAGTACAATGTGAATGAAAGGTGAATGTGGGACATTTTCAACTTCACTAAAAGATGCCACAGAGAACATTCTCCTTTTTCAGTTCCACAGCCAAATGCCTCTACTTAAGATCAACTGCTTGTAACGGAAGTAAAACCCGAATCTCAACTATTCATCTTTTGCCTATGCAATGTGGATAAAATACTATTTAAATAAGTGTTTAGACTTTAAGTAAAGAAGAAAATTCTGACAGCCCCTAAATTTTGACCACTTTTAAGACTTCCCCCTTTTCCAATGATTTAGTGTGTCGTTCGCGTATAACTATGAAGTCACTTACCAAAAAAGAGCAAAACAACTCTGTGGGCATTGAAGAGGGCTCTTATCTGTGCTTAGTTATCAACAGAAACTGTTCATAAAAAGGAAGAATACCACACAAGTTGTCTGGCTGACTCTGAGTTGGCTGCTGCCTGTACATTCACAAAGAAAAATATGTATAAACATGAACACTCAGGCACAAATATCCATCTGGACAGGATGTTAACACCATTCCTCAATCCCTAAGGGTCTTATTCTCTCTTAGAAGTATAAACTCAACCAACTGGTGCATGACACTTAATTTGGGTGAGAGGGAAGGAAGATGGAGAGAAAGAAACATCTCTTTTGAATACAGTAAGGACCCATCTCCATTATATCATTCAAGAAGTTTAAAAGATTAAGCAATCAGGACCCTAAATGTCTCATATGAATAAAGCACCAAATTCTTGCTTCCTCTCAACTCTTCTAAATCTTCCTTTGGTTCAGTCCTCTGGCACTGGATTAATGGCACAATTCTACTGAAGACAGTACTCAGGAAAAGGGTGGTGATAAAAAGTGGTTACTTACATCAAGCTGACTGACGACATAATGAATCATAAAGCCGAGACTGTTCTGATTCTTATTTTGGTTTAAGCTGGCTAATCATTAAACCCAGCCCATGATTAACGCTCCTACATACTTAGGAAAATTGCTCTTTATCACTTATAAAAATGTATAGTTAATTTTTAGTATTTAATTCGGACTAGTCTATCCTCTCCTTCTGCGAATTTTGTCCCTTTCAACAAGGCAATCTTACAGCTGAAAGGTTAAGAATAAAGCAAGGCTCCCCTCCCCTCCGAATGAGGACCAACTTCACAGGGTCCTACTGAGGATGACACGGGATAATCCATGCAAGGTGTTCAGACGGGCACAGAGGAGACACGTGCTTAGGCTTCAATTCATGTGGTCTAGCTACTGAGTCTTGCTTTGCTCTTAACCTTCAGCTCTAATACCGCCTCATCGAATGGGACACAGTTCTCAGAAGGAAAAGACTGAGAAGTCCAAATTAAATACTAAAAATTAACTGTACATTTTATAAGTGGTAAAGAGCGTTTTTGCTGGGTATGTAGGAGCTATAAAAATCTGGGCTGGGTTTAATGCAAGCACTAAGGGAGGCAATATTCAAGGTCCAGCTTTAAGACTTGACCATTTTGTGGAAAGCAGATGCTAAAAGCTTAAGGACACCAGTAATGGCTTCCCTTGTACCTCAATTGGTGAAGAACCTGCCTGCAGTGCTGGAGACTGGGGTTCGATCCCTGGGTCGGGAAGATCCCCTGGAGAAGGAAATGGCAACCCTCTCCAGTATCCTCGCCTGGAAAATCTCATGGACAGAGGAGCCTGGTGAGCTGCAGTCCATGGGGTCGCAAAGAGTCAGGCACAACTGAGCAACCCACACTTACTCACTTACTTAATAATAACCAATGTGATGTAGGTATAAAGGGATATCATACAATTTTTCAGCTATCTTTCATCTTCATACACTACTGTCCTTCTATCATTTAAATGCTACATGAGTTAGTCTTAATTACCTTCAACTTGGCCATTCTAATTGTCTACTTCTATATCCCGCTGTGACCCCATTAACATGGCCCCTTGAGGTTGATTTCAAGATACAGTTGATTTCTCCCTTACTTTTATTGAATTTCTACTGATAAATAATTACTTTAAATAAATTAGCTAATTTCCAGACCATGTAGTCGTTTCCACTAGGAATCCACTGAGCTATGTTTGTTTTTCACCAGCTGTCTGGATAATTATATTTAGTTCACATTTTTTTAAAGTCAGTAGAGAACAAATATGTTAATAATTAGCCCCTCTTTTCCGGACTTCCCTAAATCCTCTTAAAGCTTATGCAAGAGGCTCAGAGTGACTACTGGCTCATTGAGGACTTAAAATCAATTCTTGATGTAACAAAGGTAAGAGCTACAAGGTAAACAGATCAGTGAATGACTCCAGGCTTCCCCGGTGCGTCCAGGTGTTTTCCTGCAACAAAAATCAAATGACACTAAACATAAACTGGCATATGGAACTGAAAGGTTTACCCTCAATTGTCAACTTTTCAGTAGGGAAAAGGAGCAACAAAGAGCCCACTCAATCTTAACACAGAATTTCCAAAAAACTGGAAGGTTTCCACTTTGTTCTCATATTTACAAATGCAAATCAATTCAGCCAAGACAATGACTTACGAAAAAAGTCTAAAAAACTTTTGTCTAGACAATAGCTATTGTTTCAAGATTTATGCAACTTGTGCAAAACATTACTTTAAATTCTGTATTTAAAAAACAACATAGAGGGGCATTGGTTCCAGGTAAGATGACTGAAGCACACGCCTCTCATTCTCTCCCCTGAATGCAGCTCTAACACCTGGACAGAATACATGAAGCAGATATTTGAGGGCTCTGAAAAATTCACGATGATGGCAGAATGGGGGAGAAGTGCTAAACTCAAAATATCACCAAACCACTGATGGGATTTCTCTGTATTTTCTTCCAAAATGCCCCAGCCTGGACTCAAGGCAACCAGACACCTGGAAGTGATCACCAGGATGTAGACAGAGGAAGCAAATCTGCAAATCCTTTTCCGTTCCACCTTAAGAAGCCGGAAAGGGGATTCCTAACCCTGGAGAGAATAGGGAAATTTCCCATTTTTCTTCTTTGTTTCCATTTTCTTGCTTCTTGGCAATCATAAGGTGGTAGCAGGCAGAAGGGACCACAGTCACTAAACCTCTGAGGAAAAGAACTTTTCTTCCTCTCTAATCTGAGGACCAATGGCTCTGGAGATGTGAAGGTAAAACATCTATTGCTGTCTTCATTCTGTCTTCATGCCTCTTGTTTTAGAATGAAGGCAGTCATGAGAAACACAATGCCCATTCTAAAGTCCCACCTTTGTGTCTGGATTTAAGAAAGGGAACCTAAGGAAAACAGGAAGTAATGAAGAAAATGACCCGTGCAAATAGAGCCAGTTGATTTTTGACCATGATGCAAAGGCAATTCATAAGAATGATCCACCAAAGAAATTTAAAAGATAGATTGCACTTCTTCAAAATTAGAAATTCTTGCTCTGAAAAAGATGCTATTAATAAAGAATGAAAAAATAAAGAACAGACTGGGGGAAATATTTGCAAATCACATGTTCAACGAAGGGTTTGTATCCAGAATACATTAAAAACCAAAAACAAAAAAAACAAAAAAAAACCTCCAAAACTAAGCAAAGAAAAGAAACAACCCAATTAAAAATGGGCAAAAGACTTGAACAGACCCTTCACCAAAAGGAGATACAAATGGTTACAAGTAAGCACATGACAAAGGCCGTGGGTAAGCTTCAAGGAAGCACAAGAAAAAATGCTCAACATTGCAGAAATGCAAATTAAGATCAGAGACAAGATTACACACCTACTAAAACGGCTAAAATAAAAGTACTGACAATTCTAAGTGCTGCCAAAGACGCCAAGCACCTGAAACTCTCTCTCATGCACTGCTGGAGCGAATGCAAATTGATACAGTTAACTCTGGAAAATGGCTTGAAATTTCCTTAGAAAGTTAAATAGACACCTACAAAATAATATAGCCATTTTACTCCTAGATGTTTATTAAAGAGAAAGGAAAGTGTATGTCCATGTAAAGACACAAAAATTCAGAGCAGCTTTACTTGTAAAACCTGAAAACTAGCATAACCCAAGTGCTCTTAATAGCTGGAATCCTACTCAGCTATTAAAAAGGAACATACTAACAATACCTGGCGGGGAAGGCAATGGCACCCCACCCCAGTACTCTTGCCTGGAAAGTCCCATGGACGGAGTAGCCCGGTGGGCTGCAGTCCATGGGGTCGCTAACAGTCGGACAGACTGAGCGACTTCACTTTCACTTTTCACTTTCATGCATTGGAGAAGGAAATGGCAACCCACTCCAGTATTCTTGCCTGGAGAATCCCAGGGATGGGGGAGCCTGGTGGGCTGCCGTCTATGGGGTCACACAGAGTCGGACACGACTGAAGTGACTTAGCAGCAGCAGCAGCAGCAACAATACCTGGTGGCTCAGAGAGTAAAGAGTCTGCCTGTAATGAGGGAGATGGGTTCGATCCCTGGTTCTGGAAGACCCCCTGGAGAAGAAATGGCAACCCACTCCAGTATTCTTGCCTGGAAAACCTCATGGACAGAGGAGCCTGGCAGGCTAACAGTCCATGGGGTTGCAAAGAGTCAGACACGACTGAGTGACTGAACTGAACTGAACAATACCCACGATGACTTGGATGACAACTTCAAAGGCATTCTATTGCACAAACGAAGCCAGCATCAAAAGACATGCTACATGCCTTTATCTGGGCTTCCCTGGTGGTTCAGATGGCAAAGAACATGCCTGCAATGCAGGAGACCCAAGTTCAATTCAAGGGTCAGGGAGATGCCTGGAGAAGACAATGGCTGCCCACTCTAGTATTCCTGCCTGGAGAATTCCATGGACAGAGGCACCTGGCAGGCTACAGTCCGTGGGGTCACAAAGAGTCGGACACACCTGAGTGACAACAACAGCAACAATGCTTCCATTTAAATGACATCTTTGCAAAGACAAAACTACAGGGACGAACAAGGTATCAATGGTTGCCAGGACACACGTGTGGCGAGCGAATGAGGGAACATTCTGAAGTTGTGGGAAGAGTTACACAAATCTACGCATGTTAAAACCCAAATAACTGTGTGACGTTAAAGAAAGGGCAACTTAACTTTTGTTTCTTGTTAATTTTTTTAACCAACATAAAAATACCTCAAATTTACAATAACATCCTATATCACTAAATTATGTAAATATTGTACTGCACATTGCCATAGAGATGGGTTTTACAGACAGTGGGACAATGGGATAATGTCATATTATGATTTGAATCAAGTTTATTTATAAAACATTTTAAAAGACACCACAAAATCATCTCTTTTCAAAATAAACTGCTCAGCCACAATGAGCATGATTGTTAAACACCCAGAAAGCCAGTACTCAGTAGAGCCCAACAGAGCTAGTCACATAAGCATCTGGCTTTTGAGCTGTTGATGTTACAAAGCAGGTAAATCAACAGGGACACAGACGCTGAACTTGAAATCATCTGAAGTTTGCTCGCTACAATCGGGTCTCATCTCTATCCCCACAGGGCTTGCCACAACCGCCTCCATTTCCTCAACAGGAAGTACTTAATGCACACACCACTTGCTTGAAAACCTGAAGAGCCACGTATACAGAAGGAAAAGGTCAAGGAAACCAGTTTCACTGAGGACATCTGCACTCTGTCACCACAACCACTACAACTGGTTGATGCCTCCACAACCTGCCAGCAGCTGAGCCTCATTTTCATAAGCCTCATGCTACAACTGAGGCTCTTCTCCATGGAGCGAGCAGAGGGGAGGAATAGCTGTAATCTGCACTGCTAAACCGAAATGATCCACCCCAGTTTCAAAACACTGGTGAAATCAGCTTCCTAATACATGTCTCTGCACTATTTTTATCACTGTGTTAGTTTTCCATTTCCTCAAAGCATTTTTTTTACAGTCATTTTTGCCTATTTTCAAGAAAATAACTCTGGTGGCTCAGCTGGTAAAGAATTTGCCGGCAATGCGGGAGACCTGGGTTCGATCCCTGGGTTGGGAAGATCCCCTGGAGAAAGGAACAGCTACCCACTCCAGTATTCTGGCCTGGAGAATTCCATGGACTATACAGTCCATGCAGTCACAAAGAGTCAGACATGACTAAGTAACTTCATGTTAAAGAAAATAACAACCACATTGCAGGAGAAGGCAATAGCACCCCACTCCAGTACTCTTGCCTGGAAAATCCTATGGATGGAGGAGCCTGGCAGGCTGCAGTCCATGGGGTCGCTAGGAGTCAGACACGACTGAGAGATTTCACTTTCACTTTTCACTTTTATGCATTGGAGAAGGAAATCGCAACCCACTCCAGTATTCTTGCCTGGAGAATCCCAGGGATGGGGGAGCCTGGTGGGCTGCCGTCTATGGGGTCACACAGAGTTGGACACGACTGAAGTGACTTAGCAGCAGCAGCAGCAAAAGGGTAACGCAGGTGTCAGCCCTCCCCACTCACATGGATGCTCCTGTTCAACATGCTCTATATGATTTAGCACTTGCCATTCGACTGCATACAATAATCACCAATATGTTACTTTAAAAGGCATTCTTAAAACAGAACTTTTATTTTAATGATGAAGCTATGGATAATTTTTTTCTTCCTATTTTTCTTTACTTCTTGAAGCTTCCCTATACAGAAATGTGAAGACAGTGGAACTTTTCTTTTACTCCTAATTTGCCTATAAATGATGACTGTGAACATTATGACCTCACTTTTAATACTTTCAGGGAAACCCTACTTTTTAGCAGCTCTATCTATATAATATCCCACCATCACCACTAAAATCGAGGGTGGGCGTGGTTGAGATACAGTAAACTTTCAGATCACATTGCTCTCACCAATTATTACAAAAGTAATTCAGTTACAAACATAAGGAGGGTCTGCTGATTTTTAAATGGGAGAGCCTCCTCTTTGATCTGTTTCACTTGCTCGAGAACGCTGCACAGGAACAGATAAAACATTTAATAAGCCTGCTTTGATTATAATGTGTGCTTAGTTGCTCTGTTGTGTCTGAGCAAGAACAGACCCCATGGACTGTAGCCCGCCAGGCTCCTTTGTCCGTGGGATTCTCCAAACAAGAATACTGTAGTACATTGCCATTTCCTCCTCCAGGAGATCTTTCTGACAATTCAAGCCTCAACTATATACTACATTCTTAATATTTACAAAGTGGTACTTCTTACGGTTCTTTCAGGCAGGTACTGAAAAATAACCACCGGACTGTGTGTGACTGAAGCCTGACTCACGCGCAGGCGGTGCGGCTCTCGGTGATGTCCGATGACACCAACACACTAGCATACTTCTTTCTGTTGCCTGCGATGCTATGATTTCTATTAGTCTCATTAGCCAGCAAAGACATATGCATTCAATCTAAAAGCAATAAAGAGAAGTTCATCCTCACTCACAACTTCTTTTGAAGAAAATTTTCCCATTTTATATGATTTGAAGCCTAAAAGCAAAAGGTTTTTTTCAGGCTGGAGTGTATCAGCTATGCCAAGTGGCAAAAAAGCCAGTTAGAGAAGCAGGCTTGAGAAGGTCATTGCAAAGAGACAAATGAAAAAGGAAAAACCGGATGTCATACGTGAAGACTGATGATGCCGAGTCGGGGAGGGACTCCCATGGTTCCTAGGTTCTGACCGTGGAAAGCACAGCAGAGATGTCCTCACCTGAACAGTAGCAGGATTGCAAGAGATACTCCATGAATCCTTGACAACTAAAAAAACTCTCAGTCTATAATTTTAGAGCAAGACTGAGACCTTTTTAGACAGTGAGTTGCTTAAGCGAACTGTCTTTTTCATCACAGTAGCATGGCGCCTGGTACATGAGAAATAGATATCCCATAAATGGCTGGTGACTAGAAAAAATTACAAAAGAAACTAAGCTGCATGCAAATGATCATTAACCCCCAGTGGACACTATCCACTGCTCCCTTTAAGTACTCAGAACACTCCTAGTGCTGGCCATCAGCACCATCTCCTCCACTTCAGGGGTCTATGGAGCTGCACAGTGAGTCCGCAAAAAGATAACTGAAACTTCTCACACAAAATTCACTTTTCAGCTAATTTCTAAGTTGACAGTAGCATGTACAGAAAAAAGCCTTCATTCTGCCAGTCCTTTACAGCCCATTTGTGTTTGTATTACCAATGTCACCTTCATACCACAGGTCTTTAGGCATCTTTGCAAACCAAGTGTCAAGTTTGTAGCTGCTGCTTTAATTAAAACTAGTTAACCTAATCTGTAAGTCTACTAAATAAACACAGAATGTCACAATAGGGGGAAAGCAAACAGGTGTGACAGCCCCACCCCATGTTCTGGGCTTTGGAAGGCTCCCACAATCCCCAGGAGGGCTGGGTTCTTAGCAGGACACATGCTCAGACCCATGACCCCAGGCAAGGGCCCCAGTTTCAACCTCAATGTTTAATATTAGTAAATTTCAGTTTATTTCTTCATAGCTTATAACATGCGTGCTTACATGCACAGTCGTTTCAGTCACATCTGACTCTTGGCAAACCCATGTGGACTGTGGCCTGCCAGGCTCCTGTGCCCATGGGATTATCCCAGCAAAAACACTGGGGCAGGCTGCCATTTCCTACTCCAGGGATCTTCCCAACCCAATGTGCCTTGGCAGGCGGATTCTTTACCACTGAGCCACCTGGGAACCCCCAATAGCTTATTAAAAGTTCTAATATTTACTGCCTGCACCCCACTCCAGTATTCTTGCCTGGAGAATCCCAGGGATGGGGGAGCCTGGTGGGCTGCCGTCTATGGGGTCACACAGAGTCGGACACGACTGAAGTGACTTAGCAGCAGCAGCACCCCACATACACACCCATTTGGGAAAACACGCTCTCAAGTTTCTGTTTCAAAGAGAAACCTACACCTCACCCAGTTTATCTCACCTTCTACCAACAAGCAGGACTTTCAAGCCAGATTCCCACCACCCCTTCTTTCCTTATGTAACTTGACTGAGAAAAGACTAGGAAGCAGTCTCAGGAGCAGAAAGACCAAGAAATTCAGAATCAGAAAATCTGGGTTCAAAACCTACCATTACCAACCGTGTAATTTGGGGCCAGGGAAACAACCATTTCCGAGACCCTTTATTTTCAAAATGAGGAAAAATCTATTTTGTTTGACTATCTTGGTTATTATAAAGATTAATATGAAAGATTAAGAGCAATTATGAAGATCAACGTGGCTTTATTTCTATAAGTATTCATATATTATAATCTTTATTATACAAATGAATAGTAATTTATGTATATGCACTTTGCATGTAATTAATTTTAGAAAGAAAGCAATTTTACTTGTTTATTACTTAATTGTAAATAATTATTAAAGGCTAAAAATAGTTTTTACTGTTCTCATTCATGTTCTCTCCTTAGTAAGTCATTTTATGAAGCACTAACTCAACAGCAACAAATTCAAAAGACCTCTTTATAAAGTTTCAAGTCATCCATTACTGTAATAAAGTTATTATGCAATTACAAGAATTCCACTCCTTTAAGTAGAAAATTACAAAATTCAAAATAAGTATAAAATATAAACTCAAAGTCACCCACAATCCTATCACCCAGAGACAAACTGCTAGTATTGAATAGCTTTTAAAATTGAGATATTATGTAAAGTGCTTTCTATCCTCTGTAATTTACATTATCCTGTGCAAATTTCTCTGTCATTTGATGTTCTTCGAAACTCGAAGGCCTAATCACAGTATGACAGTCTTCTAAGTGTACGTGTCACAATTCAACCACTTTCTCACTCTATGACATGTGAAAGTGAAAAGTGAAAGTGAAGTCGCTCAGTCGTGTCCGACTCTTTGCGACCCGTGGACTGTAACCCACCGAGCTCCTCCGTCCATGCAATTCTCCAGGCACGAGTAGTGGAGTGGGTTGCCATTTCCTTCTCCAGGGGATCTTCCCAACCAAGGAATCGAACCCAGGTCTCCCACATTGCAGGCAGACGCTTTAACCTCTGCACCACCAGGGAAGCCCTGCACCAAATTTTTATGTTACAAATACTAAAGCAATAAATATCCTTGAAATTTTTATAAAACTGTTTTTTGGGGAATCAAGTCCTAGACGGTAGGACATAACCAGTTTGAAGATTTTTGGCACATACTGTAAAACTGATGTTTATAAAGTTCATGCAGTAAAACCCCACTTAACCAAGGTAATAGGTTAATAATTGGTTTAGAAATTAACAAGGCTGATTTAAGCAGCAGCCCATAAACACACACACACCCCACCTTGGCCATTTCATTTGAGATTAACATGATGCATTCTCTTTTATCAACTTCCTGATGTAGGGTCAATGTCTTTTTCATGAACAGTCTCCAGATTGACGGTTAGGCTATCATTCTCACACAAACCACACCTCCCCCCCGCAAAAAAAAACAAACCATCATCCTCAACTTCCAATTACCCTTTTTTATTAGAGTGGAGTACGAACTCAAAGACTCTCAAGATGCAAGCTAAAAAATCCTTATAGAAGTTTAATCTTGCAATCCTTTAGATTGCCATGATCATATCTAATTTAACAACATTCTTCTTGGAGGCTTGCCTTTGGAGGCTTTCCAAAGTATTCAGCATATTTCTATAGAAAAATAATGCTCACATTTAATCAGATTACATAACATTTTAATTATGCAAGTACAATAACAAGTACCGTAGACAAAAACAGGTTCTTGTTATAAACAAAACTGATTCATGATCAACATTCAACACGACCAGCCTACCCCAAAGAATGTGGGGGTCGAGAGGGTGGCTGCCACTTGAAGGTGCTGGCGTTGCAGACAACCATGAACTTGGCAGCAGAAGGAAGCAGGGAAGCAGAGATCACCAAAGAGAGCTCTCATCTCTCAGCACCTTGAGAGAATGAGCATTATGTTTCAAAAGCCATTTATTAACCCTGATGAATTATATGTAGATGTGGAATAAATTCACACAACACAGACTGCCCCTGAACTTAAAGGGAGAGCAGTGCAGACACAGACTTGCTCAACAGAGGCCAAGAGCAACAGGCCATGGTCTCTCTCCTATTTCCCCTCTTCCACCCAAGTGCAAATGTTGGATCTCAGGCTCGGTCTCCACCCCTCCTCCCTTTCCTATCTAAATTCAGCCAACAGTTGATCTCATCCCAACTCAAAGCTTCAAATATCATGTATGTAGTAAAGACCCACAAATTTACAACTCTATATAACCTGGACTTCCCTACTGGGGACAGTGGATAGGAATCCGCCTGCCAACGCAGGGGACATGCGTTCAACCCCTGGTCCAGGAAGATCCTATATGCTGTGGAGCAACTAAGCTCATGTGCCACAAGTACTGATCCTGTGGTCCAGAGCCCACAGGCCCCGACTACTGAGTCCACACACCCTAGAGCCCATACTCCACAACAAGAGAAGCCACAGTAGAGAAACCCACGTACCGCAACCAGAAAGTAGCCCCCCACTCCTAACAACTAGAGAAAGCCCTCACAAAGCAATGAAGACCCAGCACAGCCAAATAAATAAATAAGGAAATTTATTTTAAGAAAATACAATACTCACAGCTGGGGAATGACAAAAGGCCACTACCCGCAACAGCTTTATTTTACAGATACGAAATTTAAGATCCAAAAAGTTTATGTAATTTAACCAAGACCATGAGAACACAGCCCCTAACGTAAATGTCTAATGATGTACAAGCAGACCCACCAAACAGTCACCTCCTGGGTNACTACCCGCAACAGCTTTATTTTACAGATACGAAATTTAAGATCCAAAAAGTTTATGTAATTTAACCAAGACCATGAGAACACAGCCCCTAACGTAAATGTCTAATGATGTACAAGCAGACCCACCAAACAGTCACCTCCTGGGTCCCTTCTTCTTTTGTTTATATACAACATATCTCTTGCAAGTGTTTGGAGAACCTGACTGAGTTAGTATCAGAGACGTGTACTTTTTTCGCTTGGGGTATGTAAGAAAACTTTAAGCAAGAGACTTCCTGCCATGTCTCCAACTGCACAGTCACCTGAAAGCCCATGACTAAGTTTGGAAGCAGCTAAAGTGTCCAAGATTCTCAGCAGTCAGAAAATTCAAAGATTCGAAATCCTAAAGTCACTCCAGGAAGCTATTGCTGCACACGTGGCTTCCTCCTTCTATTAACCCTTACCTATCAGAATCTACTGCAAACTTCCATGGCAGAGACAGAGAGAGAGAGTAGCGGGGTGTCTGTAATTTGGTAACTCAGCTGGTTTAATATATATAGTTCAAAGGTTCATCATAAATGCAGTCATAGAAGGCCCCACCCAGAAAGCTCCCCAAAGTAAACTTCCCACAAAAGTGTAGTAATGTCACCTCACAGATTTTATCATTTAATTTCCCTGCCCCAATCTGAAGACCCTAGTGCTTACAAACATTCAGGTATCACTTCATTAAGCTCATGCTGGCAGGGGCCTATCAGGCACCCAGGCTGTTGCCCCCGGACCTTGAAGCTGTCAAATCAGCCAGGTTGCCCCTCAGCTCCAGCGCCTACCTGCCAAATGCATCAACCTCCTGGCCACAGGTACATGTGACGCATGAACAAATCTAATACGTGGTCCAAAGTTCCCCCTGGCATTTGTGTTTATTGGAAACACCAACCAGTAAGTACCTTAAAACTCACATGACAGGTTTTCCACAAGCATCTCTTTATCTGCCCTCATAAACATCACCCCTTAAAGTGTACAGTAATATTGCCTTCCTCATTTTTCACAGGAGGATGTGGATGGTCAAAGGAGTTCAGAAAGATGACCAGTGCCCAGGCCAGACCCACACTGGAGTCCTCCTCGCTTCTCTGCCTGCACTAACCACAGGGCCTCTTGTGAGAACCATGTTACCCCTCGCCCAGGTTACCCACCCCTGGCCGAGCGTCCCTCAGTTCACTCCTCATTCATTACAGCTCCCTGCCGCCCTGCTTTGTTTCTGTTGTATTGTTGTTGTTTGTTTCACAGGCTAAGACAGATTCACATGAAACTTTTGACTTCTTGGAGCTCTCAGTTAACGTCGAGGGGTGTAAACAGAGGAATGACAGGACAAACTGAACAGGTAACAAATGATGCAAGAAAAGAGAGTAAAGTTGCTCCCTCGGTCTGTACCATACTTCAGTTTGCAAAGAGATTTCACACAGATTGAGTGCCTACCAGATTAAAAGCTAACTAAGCACTAAAGCTGTCGGTTTTCATTCCAATCCCAAAGAAAGGCAATGCTCAAACTATCACACAATTGCACTCATTTCACACGCTAGTAAAGTAATGCTCAAAATTTTCCAAGCCAGGCNGAACAACAGACTGGTTCCAAATAGGAAAAGGAGTACGTCAAGGCTGTATATTGTCACCCTGCTTATTTAACTTAATGCAGAGTACATCATGAGAAACGATGGGCTGGAGGAAGCGCAAGCTGGAATCAAGATTGCCGGGAGAAATATCAATAACCTCAGATATGCAGGTGACACCACCCTTAAGGCAGAAAGTGAAGAGGAACTAAAAAGCCTCTTGATGAAAGTAAAAGAGGAGAGTGAAAAAGTTGGCTTAAAGCTCAACATTCAGAAAACGAAGATCATGGCATCCGGTCCCATCACTTCATGGGAAATAGATGGGGAAACAGTGGAAACAGTGTCAGACTTTATTTTTCTGGGCTCCAAAATCATTGCAGATGGTGACTGCAGCTAAGAAATTAAAAGACACTTAGTCCTTGGAAGGAAAGTTATGACCAACCTAGACAGCATATTCAAAAGCAGAGAAATTACTTTGCCAACAAAGGTCTGTCTAGTCAAGGCTACGGTTTTTCCTGTGGTCATGTATGGATTTGAGAGTTGGACGGTGAAGAAAGCTGAGCGCCAAAGAATTGATGCTTTTGAACTGTGGTGTTGGAGAAGACTCTTGAGAGTCCCTTGGACTGCAAGGACATCCAACCAGTCCTTCCTAAAGGAAATCAGTCCTGGGTGTTCTTTGGAAGGAATGATGCTAAAGCTGAAACTCCAGTGCTTTGGCCGCCTCATGTGAAGAGTTGACTCATTGGAAAAGACTCTGATGCTGGGAGGGATTGGGGGCAGGAGGAAAAGGGGATGACAGAGGATGAGATGGCTGGATGGCATCACCGACTCGATGGACAAGAGTTTGGTGAACTCCAGGAGTTGGTGAAGGACAGGGAGGCCTGGCGTGCTACAATTCACGCGGTCGCAAAGAGTCGGACACAACTGAGCGACTGAACTGAACTGAAGGCTGAAGCTGGGGAACATGGGACCCAGTTCAGGTGGCTGGAAGAGGTATCTTGGAGTTGAGACTCTGAAGCCTGGGGTAAGGTCGCAGGGAGGCTGGGGTGAGAGAGATGGGCATTCCAGAGCATTCCACAAGGGCCTGAAAATGGGAAAAGACCTGAAGAGCCAGGACTCTAGGCTGGAGTGCCAGGTTTTCACTATGGAATAACAAGTGCTACCAATGAAAACCAGGAAAATGTTACACAAAAACAGGGGGACTCAACTAAAACCAATGGCCAGCTCTGCAAGAGAACAATGAACACAATGAGGTGTTTGATTTTTGTTTCTCAGAGTCACAAAGCTGAGACTATTTATGATAGAATTTTAGAGTTCCTGTCCTCCAAGACCCAAATCCACCTTTTATACTTCTTCACTGCCTCTGTTTTCATTGGGAAAAGATTCGTATCTTTTCATTTACGTGTTGCTATATTACAATTTCATTTGTATATATCTGTATTTGGGTACCTATTTAAATAGGGTACAAGCTTTCAGAGTGGGGCTAGGCCTTTTATTCCTTTTATGTGGCCTGCAAATTCTAAAATAATATCTACCACGAAAGTCACCCTGTAAATATCATTTGACTGATCAGAAAATCATCTTTTAATAATTCTTTTTTAAAAGAATTAGAAGTGATTATAGGAAAAGCCTCTGTAACAAACCCATCCACCTGTTACAGTCTTCACAGTTCTGTTTATTTGTCCTTACTATGTGTCAGGCACTGTTCTAAGCACTTAATTTCTATTAGCTTATATCATTCTCCTAACAATCCTATGAGACACATATGCCACTATCAGGATTATTACCACCCTACTAAAGAGGAAACTAAAGCACAGAGAGGTTAAGTATTGCCCAACATCACAAAGCTGGCAAGTAGTAGAGATAAGGTCTAAGGCCAGACAGTCTGGTTCTAGAGTTAATGCACTAAATCTCTACACACGAAAACAACTCTTTCAAAATAACACATACACTTGAAAACTTAAGGGCCGAGTTTTGCTTCTTCTTCAGTTTTTGCACTGTGGCAGTTATCACATATGTTATTTTGAAAATTTGACACACTGCAAACTGCAATTACTCTTAAATCACAAAAAATGCAAAGATTTTAATGTGCTTCTAAATAATGCACTTAGATTTGGGCCCCACATACTGTTTATTCTAAGAAGTACATCTGTTCTTGGAATTGAATATAACAAAATTAGCTATTTTATGATTACACAATAAGAATGTCAATGCCATTGCCTGATCAAACAAATAGTAAATGATTAATGCTTCTCCTTGGATTTCTTTCTAAACATAATTAATGTATAAATAGCTAAGCAAATTACTACTTGATTCAAACAACCTGCTATCTACAAATACAAAAGAGTCCTTTACCTGTGAATAAGTCAACACACACTTGGACAAGGCAGTATCCGATGCTGCGGCTGCTGCTGCTAAGTCACCTCAGTCGTGTCCGACTCTGTGCAACCCCATAGACGGCAGCCCACCAGGCTCCCCCATCTTTGGGATTCTCCAGGCAAGAACACTGGAGTTCAGTTCAGTCACTCAGTCATGTCCGACTCTTCCCTGTCCATCACCAACTCCTCACTCTGACTCACATCCATTGAGTCAATGATGCCATCCAGCCATCTCATCCTCTGTTGTCCCCTTCTCCTCTTGCCCCCAATCCCTCCCAACATCTGAGTATTTTCCAGTGAGTCAACTCTTCGCATGAGGTGGCCAAAGTACTGGAGTTTCAGCTTTAGCATCATTCCTTCCAAAGAAATCCCAGGGCTGATCTTCTTCAGAATGGACTGGTTGGATATCCTTGCGGTCCAAGGGACTCTCAAGAGTCTTCTCCAACACCACAGTTCAAAAGCATCAATTCTTTGGCGCTCAGCCTTCTTCACAGTCCAACTCTCACATCCATACATGACCACAGGAAAAACCATAGCCTTGACTAGATGGACCTTAGTCGGCAAAGTAATGCCTCTGCTTTTGAATATGCTATCTAGGTTGGTCATAACTTTTCTTCCAAGGAGTAAGCTTCTTTTAATTTCATGGCTGCAGTCACCATCTGCAGTGATTTGGGAGCCCCCAAAAATAAAGTCAGCCACTGTTTCCACTGTTTCTCCATCTATTTCCCATGGAGTGATGGGACCGGATGCCATGATCTTCATTTTCTGAATGTTGAGCTTTAAGCCAACTTTTTCACTCTCCTCTTTTACTTTCATCAAGAGGCTTTTTAGTTCCGCTTCACTTTCTGCCATAAGGGTGGTGTCATCTGCATATCTGAGGTTATTGATATTTCTCCCGGCAATCTTGATTCCAGCTTGTGTTTCTTTCAGTCCAGCGTTTCTCATGATGTACTCTGCATATAAGTTAAATAAGCGGGGTGACAATATCCACTGGAGTGGGTTGCCATTTCCTTCTCCAGTGTATGAAAGTGAAAAGTAAAAGTGAAGTCTCTCAGTCATGTCTGACCCTCAGCGACCCCATGGACTGCAGCCTTCCAGGCTCCTCCGTCCAGGGGTTTTCCAGTCAAGAGTACTGGAGTGGGGTGCCACTGTACCTGTAAATATCTACACACAATTTTGACTCAAAGAATCCCCACCAATAGTAATCAGTGTTGACATAAATCAGGACTGTAAGTTGGTGATGACTGGAATGGCTGATTTCACATGACAGTTAAGTGTTGTTTCTGTTTTTTTTCCCCCGAGAAATAAGACTTTATTACCCATAGAATCTGGAGTCTAGATAAATACACACAGACTTCATCTAAGAAGCCAGCTGAGGGTGGTTGTCTGCACGCTGGGTGGAAGGGCTGGGGGTTCTAGGGGGCAAGACCCTGCCTGATGGGGCAGACCACCTGTGGACTCCAAAAGACCCCCTTGTGCAGCTGCTGGAGCTGTTGGCTAAGTGTTGTTTGAAACAGAAAATTTTTCAGAAGTTTTCTGAAATCTTGCCTATGAATTATAAGACCAAGCTAGTTTCACTTATACCCCAAACCAAATCACTAACCACTACATATACTAACAATGAATTAATAGGTCAAAAGCCTTCACACAGCATAACTACAATGATCAAAATGGAGAGAATAAATACGACAGAAAACTGGCATCAAAATATATTGAAAGAACAAATAACTAAGGCCATTAAATTGGGTTCCTGTGCATGATATGAAGGAGTTCATAAAAACCAACCAATATGCTTTAACCTATAAACACCCATTTTAATCCAAAGAGTAGCAAACACTAAGCAAAGCAATTACTTTTTAAGAAAAATCATTTCATTTAGTTCATCATACATACAAATCACCACTTTAGGCACCATGCTTGGATTAAAAAAATAGCATCTTGCCGAAAGGACACAATTAGAACAGGGTGAATTTTATTAGCGTGGCTTTCATCAGGGTTCTCTTAATGCCTGTTGTGTATCTATACAGATAAAGAGCAGCCTGGGAACTGTCCTAGTTTCTTTGAGAGCTCTCAGCTGAGGCTAATGTTTCCTGAATGAGAAGGCCACTCCGAAAGGGTACTATGAACCTGGCCCGTTTCCTCTGCTGTTTACATGGACGCAAGCCCATCTGCAGCAGGGCAACATTAGCCTTGCGAGGGAATCTCTGTATCCTCAAGTGATGTCTCTCAATAGTCCTCACTGTGTTCACTTGTTCAGCTAAAAACAAAAGGGCAGCCTCCCTTCTCCCAGTAAAGAGGAAGCTTAAAATGAGTTTGATTGTACATACTGATGGGCAGCAGCCCAGTAACCGAACGGAGCTCCCCTCAGGGGTAGCATTAGCTTCTTCCTGTCCTGGTCATCTTTGAACACCCCCGCAGCACAGCACCTTGGACACACAGCCAATGCACGGAGCCCCTCCTCTTCCCTCAAAGGACTCCACACACATCTCAGAACTGAGTTACCCGTCTATTGTCCTGTTACCTATTTGGACTCAAGACACTTGTTAGGACTTACGAGAAGCCACCTTTCAGGAAATTTACCAGAGCACCTCAGTGTATTTCCCCACATACCACTCCCAAGTGTGTGGCTGTGAAAATCCTTCTTAACTTCCTCTTTAAAATGAGACTGTTCTGAGAAATACAACGCTTGCAGCATGCTAACACGGCAAACACACAAAATGCTGGGTAGGCCAAAAAGTTCATCCATTCAGGTTTTTGTACCATCTTACTAAAAACCCTCAACAAATTTTTGGCCAATTTGATATATACTAACAAAACAATATCAGTTCTTGAGAATCTCCTTTGGACTTAGATGCTAGTATTGATGACGTTACTGAAATGTCAGAAGAAACTTTAAATACTAAGAGGAGAGATGAGCCGGAGAGAACGGAGAGCAATTTTGAGCCCCATCCTGGTCTTTGAAAGCCAATTAATCAGGCCAGGTTAAGCAGTTAAACCAGTGTCACTCTTTCTTGTCGCAATATGATAAAATATCTTGACTTAACAAGCAAATCCCATGGGGCCAGCTTCATAGAACACTTGTACATAAACACAACATCTCTATCTGATAAAATAAATGCATGCCAAGGTTTCAGTCTTAATCTGCATTTAACAATACTGGTTTCATTATGGGGATAAACCCAGTTACCAAAAGAAATGTTCATTTTTCAATATTTTTTTAAACAACAGTTGTGATGCATCACAAAAAAGGTTTTGACTGAAATGTTTTATATATCTCCTACTAACCTAGCTTCACCATGATCAAATTCAAAATATTCCAAAATTCTAACTCATGTTTACTATTATATATAATATCTGGAGCGCCAAATTCTTTGTTTAAAAACTGGAGGTAGTATCTTTTAAAGGCTGAAATGTCAATAATACAGCATGTGGACAAATTAATTCAAGATGGATCACAGTTTTCAGAAAGAAAACATCGGAGAATATTTTCAAGATTGGACAGTAGGGAAAGGCTTTCTAAGACACTGAAAGTAATAACCATAAAAGAAAAAAATTAATAGATTTAATTATCATACAAACTTCTGATTATGAGGTGACACTTTTTAAAAAACTGAGGAGAAATCAACGCAAAATACAAATCTAAAACAAAGAGGACTGATATCCAGGCTATATAAGGAACTTGTGAAACTAGGTAATAAAATGTTCACTGCAGTATATACACAATGGCCTGTTTTGGAGGGGACAGCTCAACAGACGAAGAGGAGATTTCTTTCCTGTCAAGAATTAGAGGGGATTTCCCTGGTGGTCCACTGGTTAGGACTCTATGCTTCCAGTGGCACTAAGATCCCACATGCCAAGTAGCCAATAAATTAATTAATTAAAAATAAAAACGGAATTAAGGGTTAGGTAGCTGGAAGAGAGTAGAGTTCCTAACAAACTGCTTGAGGAAAAAGACAGAAAACACAAATTAGACAGACGACAGGGCAGTTTGAGCTATTTTAAAATAAAGCTTTCAGAATGCCAAGAAGTCTTAGTTTAAAAGCAATATGGATTTGGGTGGAGGGATAAATTAAGGGTTTAGGATTAACATACACATGCTATTGATACTATACATAAAACAGATCTACTATACAGCACAGAGAACTCTACTCAGTATTCTATAATAACCTATATAGGGAAAGAATCTGAAAAGAATGCGTGGGTGTGAGTGTGTGTGTATAACTGAATCACTTTGCTGTACACCTGAAACTAACACAATGCTGTAGATCAACTATACGCCAATATAAAATTTTAGAAAGTTTTTAAATAAAACAATTACATTAAAAATCCAAAAATAAAAAATTTTCTATATTTACTGTTGTTTATTTTATTTTTGGCACGCTGGGTTTTGTTGCTGCATGCAGGCTTTCTCTAGCTGTGGCAAGCAGAGGCTGCTCTTCACTGCAGTGTGTCAGCCATTGCTCTGGCTTCTCCTGTGGACCACGGGCTCTAGGCATGCAGGCTTCCATAGCTGCAAGCACGGGGGCCCAGCAGTTGCAGCTTGTGGGCTCCAGAGCACAGGCTCAATAGCTGTGGTACACGGGCTTAGCTGCTCCGCAGCATGTGGGATTTTCCCGGACCAGGGGTTGAACCCAGGTCCCCTGCATTGGCAGGGGGATTCTTAACCACCAGACTACCAGGGAAGCCCAAAATAATTTTTTAAACAAAAGAAATATGGTTTTTGAAAAGTGGCAGCTTTGTACTATTAAGTTGGTTTCTAAAAGCTTCTACCCAAATTTAATGCTTGAAGTGTAATTCTTACTTGGGTTTATCCAATTCTCCAGATCAAGAAAAATACATTTGCATGGAAAATACATTTCAGTTAAAAAAAAAACTGGATTTGTATCATACCACTTTGTAAACATTTGTTTTGTCTAAAAATAAACTTTAATTCTTCTGCAATACACCAAGAAAATAAGGATACAGAGTGATCTAAAATGGCACAGAGTCGCCAATAATTATTAAAGCTTTTCAGCCGTAATTTCTGAGCTGTGATTTTACACAATTATACATTTGGTTCTGTCTAGACATATCATTCAGTTGGATTCATAAAGCACACCACCCAACCCCACAAGTGCTGGCAGACCAACATATAATAAACAGTTATCCACTGTAGTATTACAGGACATGAAATTGACAGCTTTGTTTTTAACATGGAGACGTTAACTACTTACAACAATAAGACTTTTTTGACATTTACTGCAAGTTTTTCAGGTGCAAAACTGTAAGTGACAGATCAGCTAATGTGCCCTCACGCTTCCTCACTCATTCACTCTCTCTGCCATCTGACCTCAAGCGTTGCTATCTGTACCCTGCGCCCTTGCAGTTACGCCACATGCCAACTTGAGACGCTGTTCTACACAAATCAGGAGGAGAAATATCTAACACCAGAATTCTGGCCCAGAGGACTGTTAGAATCTGTTTAGACTGAACTGCTAATCTGAAAACATTTAAGTTTTCCCTTTTAGCTGTTAAAACGAAAACAATTTCTAAGTATCATTAAAACAACAGTAAATGAAAGAGTTTTGATAATTGCAAAGATGTCAAACCAACAAAAACTGCTACTGTATAAAGGACTCCTGACAACCAAAAGCATGTTGTTTTAAACTAAAACAAGAATGCATCCTACCACCACAATATGTGAGGAGAGAGGCATAAATACTTAGAGAAAACAGGCAAGAACGATTCAATATAGTGGCTAAAGACAGACCGATTTGGGTTCATCCCAGCTCAGCCACTTTCAAGTTATGTGACTTATAGAAATCATTTAGTCCTTAGTGACATGAGGATGCGAAGAGTTGACTCATTGGAAAAGACTCTGATGCTGGGAGGGATTGGGGGCAAGAGGAAAACGGGACAACAGAGGATGAGAAGGCTGGATGGCATCACTGACTCGATGGACTTGAGTCTGAGTGAATTCTGGGAGCTGGTGATGAACAGGGGGGCCTGGCATGCTGCGATTCATGGGGTCGCAAAGAGTCGGAAGCGACTGAGCGACTGAACTGAACTGAACATGAGGATATCTGTCAACATCTCATAGGATGAATATGAGGATTAAAAGAAACAATGAAAGGGAAAATCTTTAGCAAAGTTCTGAGTACACATTAAACACGCTAATGGTAACTATTATTATTACAGTTATTTTAAAATTTCAATAGAGATTCAGAATTACTAAAAGATATCATGTAAAACAACCAGATTTAATAAAAAAAAAAAAAACCAATTAAAGATTTCTAGTTTAGGAATTTATCTCATGATCCCAAGAACTTTGTGGAAACCAAGAGAACTTTAAATTTTAAACTAGCAATATAGGCAGTGGGAATAAGCCCTTCTTTTTCCTGGTCCAAATAATTTGAGCAAAGGAATGGGCGTGGGGGGAGGGGAACAAGAACAATTATTCACAATCAACCACTGTAAGCAATCATTCACATAAACAATGGCACACAGACAATCATTTGTGTGTGCTAAAGATTTCCATGTAAAGTCACAAATCTGCATACGCAGTTCCTCTTGGCTTTAAATCAACTTGTTGCAGTCACTCCACAGTGATTTTCTGGGACAGGTTGTAACTAACCAAACAAGCACCTGTGCATGACGAAAATATGAACTTAGCCAAAAGGCATCACATTATATTTTATACAGTATTTCATACATATTTCATACAGTTCATTTATGCATTCACTCATGAAGGATCTATCTACTTCTCGCTCCCTACCAAACTCAGTCAAATATTAATACAGCAATAACATTAACCTTGCAAGGAGAAAAGCATCCTTGAAAAGTATGAAAACGTGGCTTAGGTGTCCTGTCTCACACAGCATATGCTTCTGAAAAAACGTGAAAAGTGTTAGTCGCTCAGTGGTGTCCAGCTCTTGTGAACCCTTGTCTTAGGTATACAGCCCTCCAGGCTCCTCCGTCCACGGGATTTCCCAGGCAAGAACACTGGAGAGGGCTGCCATTCCCCCCTCCAGGGGTCTTCTCCACCAAGAGATCAAACCCGAGTCTCTTGCCCTGGCAGACAGATTCTTTACCAATGAGCCACCTGGGAATGCCGTAAGTAGACAAGGCCACAGCTAAAAGGGGCTTTGCCTGATCTTCAGCCAATACACTGTGGCTTTACAACACATACCATTTTATTGCTGATAGGTAAATTTCTGTCTAAATTTTATTTACAGTATTCATTTGACCAGCAAATTCATTGAGTTATAAAAAAAAGATAAAGTCTATAGTGGTTTTACCCCAACCAGATATCAATTTCTAAGTAACCACATTCTATCCAACCTTTGAGGACATTTCCAAGACCACCTTCTCCAGAAAGCATTTCTTGATAGGCTTGAGCTAAAAGTTATGTCCTGTTGCCATGAATTCCTGTAGCACTTTGCCTGAACTTACCTCTCCCCGGTTTCCCTTTCTATCTCATATTAAGGTTATCCTCCAATACATCTTAGATCTCCATAGGGACCATAATTCAGGTCCCTTGAGACCAAGTTCATATATGACTTATCTAAGACAAAACCCTATAGGAGCTGCAGGGCTCAAAATAAATTGTAATAAATGCATTCTTTTTTTTAAGACTGATGTTCAGCCATAAACTTTTCTAACTTCATCACTGCTGCTGGTGGTGTTACCTTTACTGATATATGTATCTTTAATCAAAAGGGATGCTTGGAAACCTTTACACAATAGTATAAGGAAAGGATGAGTGAAGCTAGAACAGATCTCTCCATAAAATACTCTACTTAGCCTTCATCTGCAATCCAACCACTACCACTCCATTTTTATACATTACTGGTATCCCAGGACATATACAGAGTTGACAGAGAGTTGTTGAGTTTAAACCAAAGATCCTAAATACTAAAAGTTTCCATCAATATAATCATAAAAATCAGAGTTAAGGGAATTTCCACTTACCTTTACTCATTATATAGCCTCCATTAACCTCTTCAACCTCAACTTGCTCATACATAAAATGGGTATGACATTACCTCACAGTATTGATAGGATTAAATGTGAAAACCTGTATGACAATGCCTGGTCCCAAGCCCAGTACAAAGAATTTGCTCAATCTCCATAGTTCAAAATGGCAGATGGAAGTTCTACCACAAAGCCTCTTTGTTCTAAGACCAACGATTTGATGGATCTCTCAGTTTCATTCCATGATCAGAGAAAATATTAAAAGTTAGGAACTGGATTCCAGGATTACAATTCTCCTAAAAATATTCTGTGTAGGAATTAGACTCAGACTTTGGTCTCAGATGCCTCTCCATCTTTACTAAATTTACTTTTAATCTTCTTTTGTAGAGTGAGACTGTTTTCAAAGTTACTGAGGGAAAAAAGGAGGAGGTGAGTCATTCTTGATATACTGGTCTAAAGAAAACCACTGCACTAAGGCCAGGAAGTTTTTCCTTTAAATTTCTTACACTGAACTCTGACCAATATTTTAATTAATCACATGGCAAAAAGGATAACCGGAAATATTTCACAATTTCAAACATTCACTTAATACAGAATGGAAAGTCACATTAGACCGATCATCAAGCAGGAAAATCTTGATGGACAGGATCAAAGACAAGTTGTGCTTATTAGTGACTGCTCCACTTAAATGACAGAAGATTCAGCGTTCAGTCTGGTGATTTGAGAACTTGAACTTGGAGAGCAACACATCCTCCACACCAGAAGATGAACAGTTTCTGTTAATATGGAAATGATGTTGAACTAGTATAAGATCTAATAGCTAAACAAAAAATTTCCTTAGAACCGAGGGTCTTCAGGTCAAAGTGCTAACTCTCACTAGTCATCAGGCGAATGCAATCTAAATAACAATGGATCCCACTCTGTACCCACTAGAATGGCTAAAACTAAACACTAAAAACTAACGCTGATGAAGACGTGGAGCCACTGGAGCTCTCAAACACTGTTAATGGCAGTGAACTGGTTCAACTACTTCAGTAAAAGGTTCTGTATTATCTACCAAAGCTGAACAAACACATATGCAATCTCAGAAATCCCAGTCCTAGGTAGAGACACCCAACAAAAATGTACATATATCTGCCCAAAAAACAAAAACAAATACAAATACAAATATTTCTATAAAGTTCCAAATCAGAGAAAACTAATCTATGGTGATGTAAGTTAGCATAATGATTACCTCTGGCAGTACTGGTGGATGAGGAAGGGTAGTGAAATAGGAGAAAATATGAATGAATTTATGGAATGTTGGTAATATTCTCATTTTTAAGTTTGGTGATATTTACACATGTGTATTGTTTACCAAAATTTATCAAAGATGAAAACTTATAATCTGTGTGCTTTTCTGTATTAATGTTACACCTTATTTTCTTTAACAGGAAAAACATCAAGGTAATTATAAGTACATGTGTCTATTTATTTAACTATAAAAAAATACAAATATATTTGAGAGAATATAATTGTTTTTCTTCATAGAACTGGCACTGTGTACAATTCCCAACAGGCATTTTCTCTTTATTATACCATATTTTCCCCTTATTATACTGTAACTATTTTCTTTTCTCTCAAATATTTAGAATGAAAGCTTTATGGGTACATTATTGGATACAGTATTGTATATAGCCATAAATCATTCATATTATTTTCAAATTTCTGTCTTCATAAGTAATGTTGCAATGAATAAACACCATGTTTCAGACATGTTTGCACATGTCTGTATTTCATTAAAACATTCCTAGAAATAAATTCCCAGGGCCGAAGCATACACTTAACAATGCTAAAAGTGTACAACTCTGGAAATTTTTTCATCAACATTGCTTAAGCAATCTTAGTAATCATTAGCTAGATGAACACTTATCTACATGGAAAACTTAGCTACCCAGAATAAATAATTTCTTTGAAGTTTTGCTTAATTAATAGACTCCTCTTCTTACAAAGATTATTGAGGATTCTGTATAAATGAATTCAGAGTCTTAGAGAAAACACTCTACAGCTAGAAATGGGTACCCTGAGAAATAAATCTATGACATCAGTGTAGGAATGATCAAAAATCAATCATAACTCAAAACAAAAATACAACAGAATATGAAACCAAATAAAAACGTTTATATGTACATGTGTTTTTACATGTGTACATAAAAAATACATAAGGATATTTAACAAAATGGTAAAGTACATTGCTGGGTTTAGGATTTGGGTAATTTTTATTTTGCCTTTTTAGTTGTGTTGCTTACATTATTTACAGTAAACATATACCCTTTTAAGATTAAAAAGTTAACTAGAAGATATGAAAGTCTCCTGTTAAAAAAATAGGATAATAGATACTTTCTTCCCTGTTCACAAAACAAATTAAATTGATGAGCGTCTTCTCCCACATATTTTTCAACAATCTTCTAGCAACTGCCACAGGGCTTCTGTTGGCAAATACCAATAACGCACATACAGCAGAACAAATAAGGAAAGAACAGTAGCAGGAAACTGGCAGCCCAGCAAATTTGAGACAGCTCCGACCCCACCTTCAAACCAGAGTCAGTGGTTGTGACTCTACATCCCAGGGGCTGACATTTTCTGCTAGTTAAGCTATTCTTAGCTCCTAAGATAGAATTAAGGATATCGATATTTCATGGCTGCCTATTAAAATCACCACAACCTCCAGGTGCCCTGTATCTGAGCAAAGGACTTCCCACTGGGAACTGTAGCCCCAGGCCTACGTTAGTTACTCCCTAGAGACCTGGAAGACCTGACTCAGCTCCCTAGGGACAAGGGAGTCAGTTACTCACCAAGTGGAGTTCCATCCATTATCTCACCCACCTTTCCCAAGAAAATTAACATCACTTCATTTGACCAGAGGGGAAAAAAGCTAAAGGGAGCTTACTCTCCCAGCCAATCACATCCACATTGAGCTATAATAATCAAACAATTAGAATTCTAAATTTCCCTATCCCTTCCTTCCAGGTAAACTCTTATTTATTAATGGTAATTAAAAATACCCATGGCAAACCAAACATCAAAACCCTAGGATCAAAATAGCAGCAGCTTTTTTGGCATCCCTTGGACCTCCACCTTCATGAAGGTCGCCCGCAGTCTTGAATCAATCAGGAACTCCCCACCTTGGAAGAAAAGGACTGACTCAAAGAGCAAATATTCCACTGATACTAATGGCCTTATTCTCCCAGCCTAACTTCAAACAAGAGAAAATTAGGAGAGTAAACAGCTACATTTATACTGTTGTCACTTTTTTTTTTTTAAACAATTGGATTTGAAATGCAGGCAAGTATAGAGTGTCTCTGGGCTACAGTTCAAGGGAAACAGAACATCCTAATACAAGAACATTTTCAGCTTTCTCAAACTCCACTTCAGCCAAGTTCAGAAAGTTCTCTATTTCATCTAGAAAGTTCATGTTCTTCCTGCTGTAAATGTCAGGACCTTCAGAATACAGAATTCTAGCAGCTAGAGTAGCACAAAGACCATTTTCAGGGTGTCAGGATCTCAGAACACAACCAGTCTTGTGGGGCTGAATACATTTCCAACCTAAGCATCAGTTCAGTTCAGTCGCTCAAATAACTGATACCAAATACTAAAACCCAGAATTCAGTCCGACATACACTTAACAGATTACTCAGCAGTAATAGTAACATAGCACACGCACTGCCCTCAATGAGCTCAAAGGCTAATGAAGACAATGATGTATATGCAGGAGTAACAGCTGAGAACTCACTGTAATCATCATAGCTACTATCATTTAGTGAGCGCTCAGTACTTACTTAGAATTGTACATACTTAAGATCTTCAGTCACCCCACAAAATAAGTGTTACAACTCATTTCTCAGTTCCATCATCTCTAAAAAGAGGGTAATACCTACTCCACAAGATTGAAGTGAAGGTCAACACACTCGAAGCACTTAGAACACTGGTTGCCATGTGGCAATTTATCAATAAAGATCAGCTCTTACACTATTTTAACCATTGATGTGGTTGTTGTTGTTATCATTGGGAAAACAATCAGGAAAATAAAAATAAAACAAAGGGAAGAGTACTTAAAGAAGCAAGAATGGCAGCCACCATATAACAGCCAAAGGGCATCAGACACCCTCCTTCAGCCCCCTGAAAACTGGGATGAGGGCACCTGCTCCACCCTCCTCCTCCTAAGGCTGTCCTGGAGGCCACACAAAAGCCTCTTTAGCCACAGAACACAGAACTAATACCATATACCGTCATTGACCAGAGGGCCTCCACAAACACTGGAAAACAATGAACTTTTGCAGTGAGCTGTAAACAAACATTAAATTACTATTCTAACAACAACAACTAGGAGAAGGCAATGGCAACCCACTCCAGTACTCTTGCCTGGAAAATCCCGTGGATGGAGGAGCCTGGTAAGCTTCAGTCCACGGGGTCACTAGGAGTTGGATACGACTAAGCGACTTCACTTTCACGCATTGGAGAAGGAAATGGCAACCCACTCCAGTGTTCTTGCCTGGAGAATCCCAGGGATGGGGGAGCCTTGTGGGCTGCCGTCTATGGGGTTGCACAGAGTCGGACACAACTGAAACGATTTAGCAGCAGCAACAACAACAACAAAATCAAAAGTATAGTTTTTTTTAAAATCCCACAACAGCTGGGTAAAAAGTAAAAAGCACAGTAATTTTCCACTACCCAGTAACACCAAACACCATACCTGGAGCCTTAGACCAGCAGAATCATCAAAAGTTTGAGGGAAGTATCCGACATTCTGAAGGCAATCTCGAAGTGCTTAAAAAAAAAAAAAAAAAATGCATCAAGGCACCACAGGCTCGTTTTAGATATCACAAGCAAACAGAGTACAGCAGATTTAAATTGTATTTTATTTCAACTATGAACACTGAAATAAAGCAATTTTCAAGCACTGCATGCATGCTCAGTCATTCAGTCATGTCTGACTCTTTTCGATCCCACTGACTATAGCCCGCCAGGCTCCTCAGTCCATGGGATTTTCCAGGCAAGAATATTGGAGTGGGCTGCCATTTCCTTCTCTGGGGGATCTTCCCGACCCAAGGATCAAACCCTAGTCTCCTGCATCTCCTGGAACTGGAAGAAGGATTCCTTACCACTGAGTCATCTGATTACTCTTCCTATTATCATGTCCTACAAAGTTTCCTTTTACCTACATGCTAACATAAAAGTTAACAGAAGGTAAAGTTTCCAATTCGGGCTTCTGCAACTTTAAACACACAAACACAAAAGCTTCTGGGACTATTTTCACCTTGTGGTCAGTGTTGGGAGAGCACTAATACCAAACAGACACCTTCTGTCTGAAGTTTTCTGAATGTAAGCCATCCCTCTTTATCTGCATGATCACCTCAGTAATGGGCAATGTACTTTCTCATATGGCCTGCATATTTTAATAATTTTAACTAAGAACACTAGAAATATAAATGAAGGTTTCTTTTTGTCCCTTTTTATTTTCCAAATGAGCTAAAATTAGCATCTATTTTCTACTTAGCAAAAAGGACTCCTTTTTAAAATACGGCACGAAAACCTTTTTTATTTTAATTGAAAATTCTGTTTATGTTTACCTATAGGATTTATTTTGTTTGATACAACTACAATAACCAGGAAGGAAAATGTATTTGCAATAGCAATTCAGATAAGAAATATCTGTCATCCAACTGTTAATGGAACAGTTCCTTTGGTTCCAGTTCCCCAGTGGATTTTCCTTCTAGCTTTGGAATAAGGAAAACCTGTCAATGAAGCAAGTAGGTTGTGCGTTGTCTTCCACTGACTGCAACAACGAGCAAGTTTTCTCTCCCCAGATGGAGTAAAAGCTCATATTTTAAAGTTTGCGTCATAAATTATGCTACACTTAAACATGGTGTCTGCTAGCTTTTGCTCAGCCTTACAGCCCTGGGCATCAACAGGTGCTGGCTGGGCTGGTGATGCTATTAGGGGCACAGAACAAGGGCCCGTAGCATACATCCCATTGTATAGTGGTGAGGACCCCATCATCAGTTCTTTAAATTTTTCCAAAGTGTCCAGTATTATTCAAGATTCCCTTATGCAAAACAAACACTGCAACTCGACGGTGTGTTGGGGTAAAGTTTAAAGCAGGGGTCCCCAACCTCCAGGATCTAATCAATGCCTGACAATCTAAGATGGGCCTGATGTAATAATAATAGAAAAAAAAAGTGCTCACTAAATGTATTTTGCTTGAATAATCCCGAAATCATCCCTCTGACTCTGGTCCGTGGAAAAACTGTCTTCCGCGAGACCAGTCCCTGGTGCCAAAAAGGTTGGGGATCACTGCTCTAAAGATGGCAACCCTGTTCTCTCAGTGCAAAAAAGGAGTGACCAGCACACACCCTGGGCTTGGCGCAATGGGGCCTCAAGTCAACACCATCCTCCAGGACCAAAGGAAAAGAGGTCACTCTGGTTTCTCACAGTTCTGCCAAGTATTGTACACGAACTATTTGCAAATAAATAAATAAACACATCTCCTGATTTTTCAGAATGACCAAAAGAAACACTAACCTGGGAACTGTGAGTGGGAAAAAGTCTCAGGCACTGAAAAAGTCTCATGCATATCCACTCCCTGTCCCAAGAATTGTGAATCAGGAGTCTGGAAATTTTTTTAACTGCTATCTTCTCAAGCTGCTCTGATTTCAGGGCATTCTCCCACCACCCCAAGGAAAAGTACTGAATGGAATACTTTCATTTTTTTCCAAATGAATGCTAATTTGATTGGGAATTTTATACTGGTCCCACAGAAGTGAATGAAGTCATTCTTTGCGTCCACAGGGAGGCAGGAAGCTCTGTAGCTCTACACTATCTGTGAACACTCTGGGCACCTAAGAGGTGGCCGAGGGTATTACTTTCTGGGACATGAATTGCCTGGTTCTATCCCTAATGCACCTGCTAAGTATACACAGAAACTAGACCCCTTGGTTCTGAGTATCTGAATGCAAAAAAAAAAAAAAATGAATCGTTCTAATACCACTGACATCTAAAATGTCTTGTTCTGTTGTGTTTTAACGACTATAGCAGGATTGCCAGGACAGAAACTGATAACCAAAGAAACACGATTCCAAGATTGTCTGGATTTCACGTTACTTATCTCCTATGGGTCCAAGAGATAGAAACTGTAACTCTAGGCTCTTCTTCCTCCCCCTGCCAGCATTTCAGCAGCTGCCAAAGGATGGATTCCACAGAGCTCATGGAGGAGGGCGTCCCTGCACAGTCCTTTTTTTTTTTTTTTTTTTAATTTACTTGGCTGCGCCGGGTCTTATTTGCAGCATGTGGGACCTAGATCCCTGACCAAGGATGGAACTCAAGGGCCCCTGCGTGGGGAGCATGGCGTCTTAGCCACCAGACCACCAGGGAAGTGGTGGTCTTGTCCCAAAGCTCTTTTCAGCATCAGGAGGATGACAGTGGGTCTCCAGTGGGAGAGGGTGGCGCCAGTGTATGGGCAACTATGGCTACAGACATCTGTAAACACCATTTAAGATTATGAGTTTACTTTGGTATTAAAAGTCTGAATTCTACTTAACAGAAATTATTCTGCTTAAGCTGCTTAGCATGACAAGACTGTAACCATCAAGAGAAACTGTTTAGTCATGACAGAGAATGTCCAAAAAGGAATTCTGCAAGCATATTTGTTGGTTTTCCAAAGATTCTGCTGCATATATCATCTCAAGTACATGAAATGTCTGCAACGTTCTCTGCTTCAATTTGACAAGGGGCTTCCATGTAAAAGCCAATTTCATGTCTACCCAACAAAAGCCCATCAGGAGGACTATAAGGAATGAGTATCAAAAAGCAAAATTCTTCATCAATAATTAAATTTAATCAGAATCAAAATCAATGTTATTGATTAGCCTAAAAAATTCTTTCCTTATGAAAAATACTAAAACCAGACAGAACCCACAATACGACTAAGGTCTTACGTATAATGCATCAATTAAAACCATTCATGTGCCAGAAAGTAATACCCACAACCAACTCTTGGGTACCCAAAGCGTTCACAAAGTGTGGCGTTACAGTGCTTCCCACCTCTCTATGGACATAAAGGATTATAATTATAAAATTAAAATTATAAAATGGAATTTCAAAAGGCTAAAGGTTTTCAGAGGCAGATGACACTGTGACATCCCTTATAGTATAAAAATAAAATTTCAGGACTCTTTCTTTGAACTCCAGAGCTTTAAGCACAAAATTCATCTCCCTACCTGCTGCTATAAACTGGCTCCCAGATGAATCATGGCCAGAAGCTTCCCAAGAATACTGCAATAATCATCTCAATGTGCAACATGCCATATTACAATGCTACATTATCTTGAAGAAAATGTCAAAGACAGAAGCAGACTCCCTTAGGATGACCAAATCCCCAAGTAAATACATTTCCCCCTTACTGTGTTATCATCATTCTATCAGAAAAACAAATCATAGTTAATACTTGTACATATTTATTTCAAATTTCTCATCATTAAATGTTAATAAAATAGCACTTTTTCATAATTACTAGAATTACAAAAATAAATTTCAAGTTGCTAAGGGAAAAAAAAAATCCCATTACTTTTCTATGCTCTGGCAAACCTTCTTGCATTTCCATCTCTACTCTGGGCTTTGAGTCAAGTAAATGAAATCTTGGCTAGAAAGGAGATATCTTAATTTAGGGTAGTGACCCTTTCTAAAGAGAATCGAAGAGAATGCCAATACTAAATGCTCTATGTTGTTTAATTTAACCTAAAAGATTTTATATTTTTAGTAACTTTGATTCTATTTGGTTACTTTATCTAAAAAGAAGTTTAAAGTGTTACTCACATTTTGAAGCAACATATCAAAAGAATATTTAAAAATCCGTATCACTAGCAAAACCCACAGAACCCAACTAGAGTCTTAATTAAAAACTTAAGCAGTTTTCCCATCAACTACAAGACTCCACTGGCATAACTGCCCAAGATTCATCCAACAATCATTCAACAGGCATTGATTTAGGACTTACCGTATCCCACAGACCATTATCTACTCAGCCATGGAGAGACAATGATGAGCAAAACATGAACCTGAGTGGAGAAATCTCAAGGACTGCACCCTCCTGTGCCACCACCCTCCTAGACGCAATTAAAAACTGTGCTTCACAATCAGCCCTAGCTCATTTAAACACATTTTCTCCTTGCACTAATACTAATAAATCAGGAAATGTTTACGAATAAGTATCAAAGTATAACCCTTTCCAAATGGCAGTATAATGGCTCTATCTTTATAAATAATCTAGCTGGCTAAAGATTTAACCAGAGTCCTTTGGGAACTTCTGGGCAGTAACACAAGCACAGTGGCCCCCAGAGAGCTGGCTGGAACTGACTCTTCTGGGACTAGAAAAGCCAGCCCAGGGAAGGCCATACAGGGGTCTCATCTGAATGCTTTGGCCAGAGTTAGGCCCCATAGGAAAGACTCCCTATACAAGACTTTGGATCTGAAACAGACCCATAAATAACCTTCATCTGCAGCAGATGTGTATATAAAGTCAGTCACAGAAACACCATTATTTCAAATCAATCTATAAAAATATCACATTTCCGGTCATCTCATAGCCATGAGCCCACCAAGCTGACAAGATTATGAAAATTTATACAATCAGAGCTAGAGTTCAAACAAAATACAACCAGGTTTTACAATCCTTCCTAGACGCATGCTAAGTCTCTTCCCAATCCAGGGATTGAACTTGCGTCTCTTATTTCTCCTGCACCGGGAGATGGGTTCTTTACCATTAGTGCTACCTGGGAAGCCCTCTTTCCTAGATGTGTTGTGCTGTGCTTAGTCGCTCAGTCATGTCTGACTCTTTGCAACCTCACAGACTGTAGCCCACCAGGCTACTCTGTTTTGGGGGATTCTCCAGGCAAGAATACTGGAGTGGGTTGCCATGCCCTTCTCCAGGGGATCTTCCCAACCCAGGGATTGAACCCAGGCCTCCTGCATTGCAGGCCAATTCTTTACCATATGAGCCACACGGAAGCCCAAGAATACTGGAGTGGGTAGCCTATCACTTCTCCAGGGGATCCTCCCGATCCTGAATTGCAGTCAGATTACCAGCTGAAACCACCAGGGAAGCCCACTTTCCCAGATAGTAAAACTTACATTCTTTTCCTACTGAGTTTTAACTTCCCCTAGCTCTATCTTTAAATAATTTAAAAGGCATTTAATTTCATTCAAAGATATAACTAAAGATAAAATTCAAATTCACTGTGAAAAAAAAACTCATATTCTTCACCTCTGGGGCAGCCATCTTCACCTGCCCCAAATCCATCAACAGTTTCTCAGTATCTCATGTAAAAAAAGAGTCCAAATTCTTTATCTAGGTATACCAAGTCTTAGACAAGTTAGTTCCAAGCTAATTTTCCAATTCATTTCTCTCTATATCTCTTCACCCAGCCATCACTCCAGGCAAACTAAACTACTCTCTTACCAAACACACTCTTCACTATACCTTTTTCCATGCCTTTCTCATATCTTCCATCTACTTTAAATTCCCACTGACACTTGTTTTATTTTGGGGTGGTCCAAAATCTCTGCAGATGGTGACTGCAGCCATGAAATNAGCCATCACTCCAGGCAAACTAAACTACTCTCTTACCAAACACACTCTTCACTATACCTTTTTCCATGCCTTTCTCATATCTTCCATCTACTTTAAATTCCCACTGACACTTGTTTTATTTTGGGGGGGTCCAAAATCACTGCAGATGGTGACTGCAGCCATGAAATTAAAAGACGCTCGCTCCTTGGAAGAAAAGTTATGACCAACCTAGGCAGCATATTAAAAAGCAGAGACATTACTTTGCCAACAAGGTCCATCTAGTCAAGGCTATGGTTTTTCATATCATGTATGGATGTGAGAGTTGGACTATAAAGAAAGCTGAGTGCCAAAGAACTGAAGCTTTTGAAGTGTGGTGTTAGAGAAGACTCTTGAGAGTCCCTTGGACAGCAAGGAGATCCAACCAGTCCATCCTAAAGGAAATCAGTCCTCAATATTCATTGGAAGGACTGATCCTGAAGCTGAATATCCAATAGTTTGGCCACCTGATGTGAAGAACTGACTCACTGGAAAAGACCCTGATGCTGGGAAAGATTGAAGGCGGGAGAAGGGGACAACAGAGGATGAGATGGTTGGATGGCATCACCGACTCAATGGACATGAGTTTGAATAAGCTCTGGGAGTTGGTGGTGGACAGGGAAGCCTGGTGTGCTGCAGTCCATGGAGTTGCAAAGAGTTGGACACGACTGAGCGACTGAACTGAACCGACCCTTTATAATTCCAAACTGCATCCATGCTACTGTGCCTAGTTAAAAGTGCGGTCTCTTTCGAGTCTTTGTTAGTGCTCATCTGCTGAATGTCCACAGGGTGGGCTCCTTATGTGCACAGATATGTGCTTTGGGAAAAAACATCATTGAAATCTCAATCCTGTGCCTTTCCTGGACACAGGCTGGGCAGGATGGAGTGACTGAACCTGGAGTAGCAGGAGGCCTAGGCCCCCCTAAGGACCCAGGCCCCAGACTGCTTACCACCAGTGTGCCCATGAAACAGCGGCTGCCCAAACAAGTTGGCACACATTTAGCAGCTCAAAACCATGCAAGTTCATTATCTCACTGTTTCGTGGTCAGAGGCCTAGCAGGCCTGGCTGGTTTCCCTGCTCTGGGCCCCTCAAGGCCAAAATCAAGGTGTTGGCCTGACTGTGTTCCAACCTGGAGGCGTTGGGGAGAGTCTGCCCATGTGGTCACTCTTTTCTGGCCGGCTGAGTCCGGTTCCACTCGACTATAGGACGGAAGGCCCTATTTCCTTGCCAGCCGTCAGCTCCTGGAGGCCTGGCACATTCCCTGACTCCTGGCCTTCAAGCCGCAACAGCAGCTCAGATGCCTTGCCTGCCTTTTCTTTAGCCAACTCCCTCTGACTTCAGTGGAACCACCTCTCTTTTAAAGGCTCATGGGATTAGACTGAACCCACCTGACTCAGGATCATCTCCCACCTCAAGATCCTTGATCACATCCTAAAAGTTCCTTTTGCCAAACAAGCTAATGTATCCATAGGCTTCAGGGATTCATCTAATGGTTTTATCCATTGACAATCTCTGCTTAAACCATCTACTGCATCAGAGGTTACAAAACGATGGATGTTTAAGTCATTGTCCTTTCAAAATTATTAAGTAGAATTTTTCTGTTAAAAATTTTATCAGTCATGGCCATCTGTTTATCCTGAAATAAAGTCTGTACAAGACAAAAAAAAAAAAAAAGAAATCTCAATTCTGTCACGTACAAGTCAGGCCTCGAGCAAGGTTACCTGCCTCACTAACCTCACTCTGAACAACACAGGGGCCCTAAGCTACTTTGCAAGGTTTGGGGTTCTCACCAACATTTGCTGATGTCCATTCCAATCTCTATGCTAACAAGTGGGGATGTGCTGACCTTGGGAAAAGAACTGACATGCCATGAGCCTTGGCTTTCTCACTGGCCAAGGGGGAGGAGCTGCACCAATTTCACAGCAGAATAACACCAATACGGGAGTTGCTGCAGATCCCTGGCTCCTGGGCCCTGGGCCTTCAGCCCCCATGTCCCTTCCATGGGATTAGCGGCCCTTCTTCTCTCCAGGCTCCACTGCACCTGTGCTCCCCTCTGTCACTACTGCCTGCCTCCGCCATCGGACGCTCCCCTCCCATGACAGCTTTATGGCCTGAGCCTAGACTCCCTAGCATTTTTAGTACAACGTGCTTCATCAGTGTAAATCAAAGCACACAGATAAAATCAAAGCGCCGGGAGATTCCAAGGCGGAAAAACAAAGGAAAACACCTGCCGAAATGCTGCTTGCTCTTTAAGCTCCAGTTCACGTCATAATAGCTGGAGCTGCCCCAAATCCTGGCAGTGGAGTGCAGCCCTGGCCCTCGGCTGTGACCTCCTCTATGGTGGTTTCTGCACCTTCCCCCAAAAAGGTGCTTAACTCTGGAGGCACCCTCACTCGTCACCAACTCACCTCTCATACACAACTCCCCACACCCTTGCCTTCCCTGGACTTTATTTTCCCCCATCATCTTACCTCCCTGATCAGGAGTTTGAGGAGGGCAAGGCCTGTGTGTGACTGGTCTTTCTTTCCAGTCCTTTCTCCCCACCAAAGAACATGAACTGAAGGAACTAAAAGGGAGTGTCAAAGCCTCTAGAAATATATCATCCAAATCACAAGGTAATTCAAGTGATTCCTCCCCTCCAAGACCCCAAAGTCAAGGTCTGAAGAGATCTAGACCTCCTTCTTACCTTTCTAGAAGGAAGTCAACAACCTCTCTTAAAATCAGAAGAAAACATGCTTCCTGGATATGGTTTTCATTAGTAGTGGAAGAATCAGAAACAACAGAAAACAGTGAACTGAAACCAAAAATGTCAAGGGGAAAAAACTGTCCTTTCGAACTTTATAATGTTCACAATCCTTTAACATTCTTCTCTCCTCAAGCCAAATGCTTTTCTTAGAAAAATAAATCAACGCTTTACATTCCATATTCATGAGGAGTTATAAAAACAAGCTGGCATACACTCTGGTAGAGCTTTTTAAAGTTATTGATTAATCAAATTAATGAAAGTTGACTTACAAAATACACTTTGAATTCACTCTTTTCCAATATGGGTATCACCTCATTAAAACATCTGTTTTCTGTCTCTAACATTTCAGAACCGGCAAACCTACACCAGAAACAGAATGCTACCCATCCTACCCCCTTTTTTAGTGAGGGCTGGTGGCAGTACAGAGGAAAAGACTGGAATTCTGGAATTACATACTGACGTTCCTCTCTCCTTGTCTGGAGCACATTCCTTGACAGTGTAAAAAGAAACAGAAGCGTCAATTCAATCCTGAGTTCACTGCAGCCCAAGGAGCCAAGTGCTGTAACAGAAACTCATGGGAAACCAGCAGGCCTTTGTGTAGCCCGCTTTCTCTGTGCAGTCTGCCTGGGACAGCCCCCTTCAAACTCTCCTTAGGACACCAGGGACAAGCTGCTGGAAATGTCCTCCCCAAATCAAAGAAAAGTACGCAGGGAAGCCAGAGGGGGGGAAATTCTGCCCTCTTGGGATTTCTGGATCAGTTCTAAGAACTTTCCACTTCCCACTGCCAGCAGCACCCATCAATTCCCATAGTAACCAGCCCACAGTTTTCTTTCCCGCTGGTCCCCAAGCGAGGCATGCATGCTACAGACAGAGACACACAGGGTGAGACCCAATCTGATCACTGCTGAGTGGCTTAAACACTCCAAGTCTACCACCTAGCTTCCCTTAACTCCCAGGTTACCAGGCGGTTCTCTCCCTTCTCCTTTCAATTTGATGCTGAGATAATGAAGGGGACTTTTTTCCTAGGGCTCTGCACCAAACAATATTCCGTGTTCCATTGCAATTTTGATTCAAGTTGTTTGGTACTAAAGCAATCATGTCTCCCCACGACACTGTGCATAAATGTTTGCTGAATGAAGGACTCCTCTGTATAGAAACAGAGGTTTCAAAGATATAGGGGTACAGATTTGAGATCCAAGGTAAGGATGAAGAAACTGCATTCCCAAAAGGAATGAAGAGCAGAAGAAAAGAGGGCTGAAGTGGATGGAGACCGACTTGTCTTTGTGATGAGGACTCCTCAGGCTGATTCAGCAGGACAGGGAACAGGAGGAGGACCACAAGGGCTGACAGCATTTCCGTTCCCAACACACTCATCAAAGGACCCACCGTCAGCAGCAGTGCCTGGGACGGTGACTTACAGCACAGAAAGGGTCAAGGGTCTGTTCTAACATGTCCATCTAAAGAACGCTGCTACTAAGCTGCTAAGTCACTTCAGTCGTGTCCGACTCTGTGCGACCCCATAGACGGCAGCCCACCAGGCTCCCCTGTCCCTGGGACTCTCCAGGCAAGAACACTGGAGTGGGCTGCCATTTCCTTCTCCAATGCATGAAAGAGAAAAGTGAAAGTGAAGTTGCTCAGTCGTGTCCAACCTCAGCGACCCCAGGGACTGCAGCCTACCAGGGTCCTCCATCCATGGGATTTTCCAGGCAAGAGTACTGGCATGGGGTGCCACTGCCTTCTCCGATCTTAAGAATCACTAAGTTGCAAAGACTTTTTAAATTAAAAAGGTGGAGAGTCAAATTAAAAGAGTTCAGCATGGGCTGTGACCCAGTCCTGCAAGAGTGCACATGGTCAACAGAACTTAACGACTGAAAGGGCTGAGGGCGACAGACGTACCGCAAAAACCAGTGCTTGCCGTTGCCCCTGGAGTCAGTGCCTCACTCTGAACAGTCACTTGTTTTCCGTAGGGGAGATGCTAAGTAATGCAGATGGAAGGTTCTAGGTAGGCATGCCTACATCTTAAATTTTAATAAATACTCGCAAATTACTTTCTAGCAAGAGTGCCACATCAGTGTGGACTGAGTTCCTTTTTTAAAAATATTTATTTGTTTGTTTATTTTTTGGCTGCATTAGATCTTGGCTGCAGCACCTGGGATCTTCCGTCCTGGTAATGGCATACAGGATCTAGTTCCCTGGCCCGGGACTGAACCCAGGCCCCCCCGGATCGGGAGCATGGAGTCTCAGCCACTGGACCACCAAGGAAGTCCCAGCACCTGGCTGAGTTCTTTACAATGTTTACCTACGGTTTGCAAGGCACTGTGCTAATTACAGAATGCACAGCATAATAAAACAAAAGACCCTAAGCATGACTCATCATCATCAAGACTGCAGGGGAAACGGAAGAAAATACATGAAAACAGCAGTCTGTCCCGACAGGACGGAATATAAGACTATGAGTAACTGCCCTTTATATTATCACTAATTAAGCTTTTTAAAAAAGCAGAATGGAACCACATCAAACCGTAAGGCTTCTGCACAGCAAAGGAAACTATCAACAAAATGAAAAGGCAGCCTACTGAGTGGGAGAGGATATTTGCAAAGAATATGCCCAATCAGGGGTTAATATCCAAAATATACAAAGAACTCTTACAACTCAACATGGAAAAAAAAAAAACCATTAAAAAGTGAACAGAGGATCTGAACAGACATTTTTCCAAAGAAGACATACAGATAGCCGAGAGACATGTGAAAAGATACTCGACATCGCTCATCATCACACCAATGAAAATCAAAACCACAATGAGGTATCATCTCACACCTATCAGAATGGCTGTTCACAAAAAAGACAACAAATGCCAAGTGCTGGCAAGAATGTGGAGAAAAAGGAACCCTGTGCACTGCTGGTGGGACTGTCAATTGGTGTCGTCACTATGGAAAAATTGTATGGAGATTCCTCAGAAAGACTGAAAACAGAACTACCGTGTGATCCAGCAATTCCACATCCGGGTATTCACTTGAAGAAAGCAAAAGCACTAATTCAAAAAGATATGTTCACTGCAGCGTTATTTACAATAGTCAAGACACAGAAGCAACCAAACTGCCCATCAACACATGAATGGATAAAGACGATGAGGCGCGTGTGTGTGTGTGTGTAACATTAATCTGCCATAAAAACAAAATACTGCCACAGGCAACAAAACGGATGGACCTTGAGAGCATCGTGCTAAGTGAAGTAAGTCAGAAAAAGACAGATAACATATGATCTCACTTATATGTGGAATGTAAGACACAAACAAACATACCAAGCTCTGAAGTACAGAGAACAGACTGGTGGTTGCCAGAGGCAGGGGGCAGGGGGAGAGCGATATGGGCGAAGAGGGTCAAAAGGCACAGACATCTATTTATAAAATAAGCAAGTAAGGGGATGTAACATACAACGTAACTATAGTTACTAACACTATATTGCGAACCTGGAAGTTGCTAAGAGTTATCCTCAAAGTCCTCATCACAAGAGAAAAAAAATGTAACTATGTATGGTAACAGGCATTAACCGTACATACTGTGGTGATAATTTTGCAATGTATGTAAATGTCAAATCATTATGTTGTACTCTTGAAAGTAATACATCATATGTCAATTTTACTTCAACTGAAAAAATGAAGACAAGAAATACTTGCACTATACCAGAAAATTCCTAGAGGATCAATGCTTTAGCAAAATCTAAATGAATGTGTAAATTTACCACAAACGAAAGTTCAGAATCTGAATCTAGGGTTCATATGGGAAAATAAATGAGCAAGAATAATGAGAGTAATTAAAAACAGAGTAATAAAGGAAACCAGCTTTAAGCCTTGACAGATAGTAAAATATGTTATAAATATGTAACTAAAGTGTGAAGTTGGTTCATGAATAGACCATAAAACCAAGGATAAAATAAAAATTCTAAAAATACTTCACAGAGTTTGATACAGGATAAAACGTGACATTCAAAATCAAGGCAAAAAGGATAAATTGCTGAATAAATGGTACAGACAAGAGAATGGGATATCAACTCACAACAACTCCCCCCAAACTGATCAAAAAATATAAACATTCAGAAAATTACAATATATTAAAAAGAAACCAGGAAATATTGTTTATCCTCTTTGAGAGTGTAAAACCCTTCTAAGTAGGACATGAAATCCAAAACCCATAATATAAAAGATGAATAAATTTTGATTATCCAAAAGTAGTAAGTTTGCCACGTGCCAAAAGCTAAAATAAATGACAAAATATAAACCCAGGGGAAAAAATCAGCAGGTCTTATCACAAAGAGCTAATTTGTTTTTTTTACATAAAGAATTTATCTCATTAGATAAATGGGCAAAATATCACAAGAGTCAATTCACAGAAAGAAAAACCACTCAATACCCAACAGTATGTGTAACCTCATGTATAACGAGAAAAACTCACAGGAAAACCACAATGAGATCCCCTTGTTCAGCTATGAAACTAAGAAGGATCAAAAGGTTTATTCACACACTACCAGAAAGAGGAAAGAGGAAGGTAGGCATACATTGCCGATGGGAATGTAAATTTATACATCTATGGAGGATAGTTTAGGAATACTTATCAAAAATGTGAAGATACGCTGAGGTGGCTTTTAGTGGGGGAAATAATTTTATACCAAAAAGACATAAATGTATGACAGATGGTAATGCTTTTTTTTTCTTTCTATTCTTGGCAGGGTCCCTTTTTAGCTGAATGGCATTTGCTTTTTTTTTTTTTAACTGAATTATAGTTGACATACAATACTATATTCGTCACACATGTAAAACATAGTCATTCGACATTTGTATTTATTATGAGATAATCCCCACAAAGGTTTAGTTACCATCTGTCACCATACTAAGTTAATACAGTATTATTGACCATATTCCTATGCTGTACATTACATTCCCATGACTTATTTTATACACAGAAGCTTGTGCCTCTTGACCTCCTTTACCCAATCTGCCCAACCCAAACCCCCTCCCCTCTGACAACTACCAATCTGTTCTCTATGAGTCTGGATTTTGTTTCGTTTTGTGTTTTGGATTTCACATATAAGTGAAAGCATGAGGTATTTGTCTTTGAATTATTTCATTTAGCATAATGCCCTTAAGATCCATCCACATTATGGCAAATGGCAAAGTTTCATCTTTCCATGGTTAACAGTCCACTGTATATCTATACCATACTTTCTTCATCCATTCTTCTATTGATGAACACTTAGATTGTTTCCATATTTTGCCTACCGTAAATAACAATGCGATGAACACAGGGGTGCATGTATATCTTTTCAAATTAGTGGTTTTGCTTTCTTCCAATAGATACCAGTAAGTGGGACTGCTGGATCATGGAGTAGTTCTATTTTCAGTTTTTTGAGGAAATTCCATACTGTTTTCCACAGTGGCTACACCAATATAAGGATTCATCTTCTTCAATCCCCAAAAAATCTACTCTGCTTCATTTACTACACTAAAGCCTTTGACTGTGTGGATCACAGCAAACTGTGAAATATTCTTAATGGGATGGGAATACCAGATCATCTGACCTGCCTCCTGAGAAATCTGTATGCAGGTCAGGAAGCAACAGTTAGAACTGGACATGGAACAATAGACTGGTTCCAAATTGGGAAACAATTACATCAAGGCTGTATATTGTCACCCTGCTTATTTAACTTCTATGCAGAGTACATCATAAGAAATACTGGGCAGGATGAAGCATAAGCTGGAATCAAAATTGCCAGGAGAAATATCAATAACCTCAGATATGCAGATGACACCACCCTTATGGCAGAAAGTGAAGAAGAACTAAAGAGTCTCTTGATGAAAGTAAAAGAGAAGAGTGAAAAAGTTGGCTTAAAACACAACATTCAGTAAACCAAGATCATGGCATCTGGTCCCATCACTTCATGGCAAATAGATGGGGAAACACTGGAAACAGTAGCTGACTTTATTTTTTCAGTTCATTTCAGTTCAGTCGCTCAGTTGTGTCCGACTCTTTGCAACCCCATGAATCACAGCACGCCAGGCCTCCCTGTCCATCACCAACTCCCGGAGCTCACACAAACTCATGTCCATCGAGTCCATGATGCCATCCAGCCATCTCATCCTCTGTCGTCCCCTTCTCCTCCTGCCCCCAATTCCTCGCAGCATCAGAGTCTTTTCCAATGAGTCAACTCTTCGCATGAGGTGGCCAAAGTACTAGAGTTTCAGGCTTTAGCATCATTTCTTCCAAAGAATACCCAGAACTGATCTCCTTTAGAATGGACTAGTTGGATCTCCTTGCTGTCCAAGGGTCTCTCAAGAGTCTTCTCCAACACCACAGTTCAAAAGCATCAATTCTTCGGGGCTCAGCTTCTT
>SJYX01016962.1:323531-350802 GCA_006410675.1 Oreotragus oreotragus
GGGGACGACCGAGGATGACATGGCTGGATGGCATCACGGACTCGATGGACGTGAATCTGAGTGAACTCCGGGAGTTGGTGATGGACAGGGAGGCCTGGCGTGCTGCGATTCACGGGGTCGCAGAGTCGGACACGACTGAGTGACTGAACTGAACTGAGGGTGTATGTGTTGGGCTTCTCTGGTGGCTAAGTGGTGAAGAATCCACCTGCAGTGCAGGAGTCGCAGGAAACACCTGTTCCATTCCTGGGTCAGGAAGATCCCCCAGAGGAGGGGTCCTGGCACTCCACTCCAGTATGCGTGCCTGGAGAACCCCATGGACAGAGGAGCCTGGTGGGCCACAGTCCCTGGGGTCACAAAGAGCTGCACGTGACTGACGGAACTGAGCAGGCACAGGGTGTATGTGTTCATCTCAAACCTCCTCCTTTCACCTCCTCTCTTTCCCCTTTGGGAAAAAAACGAGTTTTTCTTCTCTGTCTGTGGGTCTACTTCTGTCTGTTCATTTTGTTTTAGAGTCTGCGTATGAACAGCAAATGATACTTGTCTTTTTCTGCCTGCCTTCACTCGGTATGACAATCTCCAGGTTCATCGTATTGCTGCGAATGGCACGATTTCACTCTGCTGGCTGAGGAGTACTCCACCGCGCATATATGCACCACATCTTCATCTGTTCACCTGTCAGTGGACACTTGGGTTGCTTCCACATCTTGGCTACTGTAAAGAGTGCTGCAGTGAGCTTGAATGATATTTAAGTAAGCCATTCAAATGTCAATTTAGAAAAATTTTAGACTATATTTACATCCCTAAAAGCCAACCTCCAAAACAGGAATTTTTAGCCTTCTGACAAAGTCAGAAATATATCACTTTTGTCTCCTTTTACTGACTTCATATGAAACCAAACAGTCTCTTCACTGCAACATGCGGGGTGTGTGTGTATATAATGAAGGGAACATAAGCTTCATCTTAGAATAAAAAGGTCAGCTTCAGAGTCACCATATCAGGTGGTCAACAGGAAAAAATGATGGTGTGAGCAGAGGGGCAGCTTGACTGCAAACAGGGACAGTCAAGGCAAACACACCCCACAGCGGGGGAGGGTTCACCAGTGAACGCATCTTCTCTGACCTCAAAATAAAAGTATGCAAAATTAAACAGATATTGCTTCCATGATACACAATGAAGCATAAACTGATAAAGGTGAAGATTTATGCAACTTTCTTTAGAAAAGAGGTGAAGTGGGGTGTGAGAACCATACGACTAAGATTACTTTTGGATAATATTTTTCAAATTCAATATACATATACACAACAGCAGGTTCATCATGCTGGTAAAGAGATGCTTCTAAAAATTAAAATCAAGAAGAAAATATTAAAATGATGGAGAGAAGTACATGGGAAGGCTCTCCAGAACTAAGGAAGACATCCAGGATAAGAGGGATGCGGACAGATGATCCACAGTGTACAGATGAGAAACATCGAAACAGAGATACATACATCTATACACACACACACACACGGTTATATTCAGTCACTTTTCATCATACATGTGAAGGTCTCTCAAAAATGCCTCCTTACATGTTATGTATTTTAAAGATGGCTACGTATTCAAGATCTGGGAAAAAGGAGACAGCAGTAGTTACCCAACTATTCACACAGGCCTCGTTAACCACACTTTCACGATAGTAAGTACAAATACAGACTTTCTTTTCAAAAAGTTCACAGCCTAAATCATGGGGCAGGGGAGAGGATGTAAAAACAGCAGTAACATAAACCGAAGTGCGGGCAGGTACAAATTCAAGGATGGCAAAAGAACATGTAGGTAAAGGCCAGCTCAACGGCAAGAACACAAATTAGTTTCCAATGGGCAAAGAAGAGGCACAATAAGAGAAACCAGGGGGAGAATGAGGACAGGAAAGGCTGCTGTGCACATGGCATTTCAGTAAACAAAAACGTGACAACACATTTTAAACATCGAACATACGGAGAAGCACTTAAACTCTACAGGCAGCTGGAAATTTTCCCCAAGAGCCACAGGAGATGAATTGGCTTTGCTGTCCATTCAATGACTGTCTTCTAGCTCTGGCCTCATCCCTTACAAAGCCAGGGAGCCAGTGCCTACTTCAGCATCATTTCTGGCATCCATGAACTTGTGTGGGATCAATTATCAAATGATTACAGAGAGGACCACTGAATCTCATCATCCTGTAACTGTGCTAGTTATCACCACGTGGCATGTCACTCAAAGTTTCTGTTGTGTTGTGGACATTTGCTTTCAAATACAGAAAAGTAAGCATTCAAATGAAACTTGGAGGACCTGTTATTGTATCAGGCAGTTGAAATATAAGTGACTATTGTTTTTAACTTATGATGGTATTAATGCCTTATGAAGCTTTGTGATCTGTTCATTGTACAGAGAAAGGCAGGTCAGCAGAGTGAGAGAGAGAGAGTGTGTGTGTGTGTTCCCAGTTTTACTGAAACATAACTGACATATAATACTGTATTAGTTTGGGGCTTCCCTGGTGGCTCAGACGGTAAAGAATCCTCTTGCAGTGCAGGAGACCAGAGTTCAATCCCTGGGTCAGTAAGATCCCCTGGAGAAGGGAATGGCTACCCATGCCAGGATTCTTGCCTGGAGAATTCCATGGACAGAAGAGCCTGGCAGGCTACAATCCATGGGGTTGCAAAGAGTTGGACACAACTGAGCGACTAACATCTTAATTTTTTCACTTTTTCATTGTATTAGTTTAGGGTGTACAATGTAATAATTTGATATATGTATACATTGTGAAATGACTACCACAGTTAAGTTTGGTTACCATCCATCACTTCACATGGTTACAAATAAATGAACATTTATCACAGCAAAAGAGAATTTACCATTCTAAGGATGAATTAGAAGACTTAATTTTATATACAAAAATAGTTCAGAACTTTCAGATACTACCTAAATTGGAAAATAATAACCTTCAACAAATTAATCTAAAGAACTGAATTTTAGTCATTTAATTCCATTAATGCCAAAAGTCTTTCAAGGAAAAATATATATATATTCTTTGTGGGAATTTTTCACACCTTGTACAGCAGAAAACAAACTTTGCACCTTAGACAGTAGAACTGCCTCATCATTTACTTAGACAAGATGTTCAAACAAGATGAAACAGTGGCTTATAACTTTAAAAGCCTGCCTACCTCAAACCAAGTCTGAATGCCACACCTGGCAAAGAATGCCAACACAGCAACACTACCAAGAAACTGCAGGGAAAGTGGTTCATGCTCTGGAACCAAACGGAAGGGGCAGGAGCGCTGAGGGGTTGCTTGTGATGAAAGGCTAGAACCACTCCACAAAGTTTTCAACAACTTGCTACAGAGCCTACGTTACCCTAGAGGCAACGAAGCGACCAAAGGTTTATTAGGGAGTGTCGTAATCAGAACCAAATGTGTATATACAGATGTGTGCAAACACAGACACACACAGACACGTACATATTTTTCCCCCAGGAAAACTTCAACAGTGAATGGAATACAGCCTGCAAGAGAACAGGCAGGGAATACAGAAATGCTAATATCAAAATTGCTAGAATTTTCTCGGTAAGTAATGCCTGGGACCTGAACTAGCCGAGTGGCACAGAGAAAAGGGGGAATCTGGGAGACTTAGAACACTGACAACACACGGACAGGTAATATTTCCTAGAACTCTAAACAGTCATATCTATTACACTCAAGTCCACTGAAGAAAACAAAATGAGAAAAATAGGAAATGAACAGAAAGAAAATTCACTTTACTTTCTAGTAGGATAGGTATTACCAGATGGGGTCACTTGAGAAAAATAAAATCAAAGTCAACTAAAATCTCTGTCTTGGAGGACTGGAGAGGTCAGTGGTACTTGTCCAAGTAGGAAATTGCGCTGCCATGAAATGAATCATACACTACTCTCAAAATGAGTATTTCTACCAAGGTAACATTTAATGAATCTCTGATGTTTTTAATAGTTCTCTTCAATATGGTCTGAAATCATTCATTAGCCACAGAAAGACTGGTTCAAGAAACAGACTTGGCTCTAAATGGGCATTTTGAAATTTGTCAATTGAGTTTACCTTGAAAATCTGTCAGGAAATAGCTTGAATTTATCAAAAAGATACGAGATATCCTACAGAAGAAACATTCCAAAAAGAGGACTAACTCAAAATTCTCCATCATGAAAAACAGATGCTAGAGTTAGACGGCAAAGCTGACTCAATGGACATGAATCTGAGCAAACTCCAGGAGAGCGTGGAAGACAGAGGAGACTAGTGTGCTGAGTCTATGGGGTCGCAAAGAGTCAGACGTGACTTAGCAACTCAACAACAGCAACGAACAATGAGCTTCATGATAGAATCTAAAGGCTCATGCTCTAGCTTAGGAGTTTCAGTATTAACTCATTACATCACATTTTCAATGACAGTAAACCATTTAAAAAACACACATTGAATGTAAGGTAAATCACTGACAATGCTACTCAAAATAACACAAAGGTATACCTACCCATACAATGTAATTAGGATTGATGCCTAATATAAGAACTAAAAGACAACTTTTCAGCAAAAATATCACTCCATTTTTACTATATCATCTTTTCTTTCTAACTCAAGAGGTACAATCAACAACTAAAATTGTAAGATATTTAAAGGGTACAATGTGGTAGTTTTATATACACTGTGAAAGGATTCCTTCCATTGTGTCAATTAGCTGTCACTTCACATATTTAGCTTTTTTTGCTTCCTGAAAGAACTTTTTTAAAAATTCAATTATTGAAATTCTATACCATACAGTGCTATTAACTATAGCCACCACATTATACATTCTATCCTCAGAACTTATTCACCTTATAACTGAAAGTTTGTAGCCCATACCACCTGTTTAATATTCAAAATCAGAGTAACTGATCACTTAGACCAAATCTCTTTGTGGAACATGCTAGTTTCTAAAGATTAAGAGACTGATCTTGAACTGGGAAAACACACACACACACAAAGATCCAAGTCAATGATTCAAAGTACAACCAGAAATGAACAAAGGATAATAGTTGGCTGAAGGCATAAAACTTAGGTTAAAAGGAGCAAAAGAGCAAACACTTGTCGAGAGCTTCCTCTAAGTCAGGCACTGGGCTAAGAAGTGCAGACACGCTCTCTCACCCCACACCCAGTGTAGCGTGGATTTTTGAGTAATTGATATAAGCATTATGAAGGCAGGGGCTTCCCTGGTGGCTCACTTGGTAGAGAATCTGCCTGCAATGCGGGAGACCAGGGTTCAGTCCCTGGATCGGGAAAATCCTGTGGAGAAGGGAATAGCTACCCACTCCAGTATGCCTGCCTGGAGAATTCCATGGACGGAGGAGCCTGGTGGGCTACAGTCCATGGGGTCACAAAGAGTTGGACATGACTGAGTGACTAACACTTTATGAAGGCAGAGAGGGCTTGGTAACCAGCAGATCTCCAGGTTTTCAACCAACACATTGCACACTACACATACTCCATAAATATTTATGAGATGGAGAGATGGTGGATTATGAGTAGATATTTTTAATAACAATGTTCGCCTATCCACTGAGACCAAAGTGATCCTGGCAGCTTAGGAGGGAGGGAGCAAGAAATGGTCTCCTAGCCGCTGTGCTCCTTTCTCCAAATACAGGATATCATGAGACAGTGGGGAAAGCATGAGCTTCGTCATCACACCTAGACAGGAAGCCAAGTTTCAGGCTTACCTTTAGTGTGTCCCTGGACAGATTACTCCCCCATGATGGAAATGCACAGACTAATTCTTTAATCTTGAAGTTGTAAAAAGGCTTTACTGAAATAACATACAAAGTGTGTCTGGCAAGTACCTGGCACATGAGTAGTAGCAGCACTTATTAAATATAAACCTCTCAATTTACTGGGAAAAATAGTTTACTCTCTGGAACAACTGGAAGGGGCAGGAGGACACAGTCTTGGTCTTAAGGATAAAGTCCAAAGGAGGGGTCTCAGTAAAAGGAATCCTAATGTAGTCCACAGCAGGACAGCTCTGGAGTCATTGTCAGCTATCAATCCAAAGGCACAGCTCACATTAGAGGAATTAACAATCACAGCGTGAGCTACATGCGGAATTCCCTGGTGACTCTGCGGCAGGCTTATCCACCTGCCAATGCATGAGACAAAGGTTCAATCCCTGGGTAGGGAAGATCTGTTGGAGAAGGGAATGGCAACCCACTCCAGCAGTCTTACCTGGGAAATCCCACAGACAGAGGAGGCTGGCTGGCTACAGTTCATGGTTTCGCCGAGTCAGACTTGACTTAGCAACTAAACAACAACAACAAATGAGCTACATCGGATTCAAAAAGGGAAAAGGACTCTGACAGTGCTTCTTCAACAGCACATAGCATGCTTCTTTGAACACAGACATACATGCTCAGTCACGCAGTCGTGTCCGACTCTTTGCAACCCCACGGACAGCAGTCCACCAGGCTCCTCCTATCCATGGAATTTTCCAGGCAAGAATACTGGAATGGGTTGCCATTTCCTCCTCCAGGGAATCTTCCTGACTCAGGAATCAAATCTGCATCTCTCCTGCATTGGCAGGCGGATTCTTTACCACTGAGCCACCTAGGAATCCCTCAGTCCAGTAAGTAATGCCTGGGACCTGAACTAGCCGAGTGGCACAGAGAAAAGGGGGAATCTGGGAGACTTAGAACACTGACAACACACGGACAGGTAATATTTCCTAGAACTCTAAACAGTCATATCTATTACACTCAAGTCCACTGAAGAAAACAAAATGAGAAAAATAGGAAATGAACAGAAAGAAAATTCACTTTACTTTCTAGTAGGATAGGTATTACCAGATGGGGTCACTTGAGAAAAATAAAATCAAAGTCAACTAAAATCTCTGTCTTGGAGGACTGGAGAGGTCAGTGGTACTTGTCCAAGTAGGAAATTGCGCTGCCATGAAATGAATCATACACTACTCTCAAAATGAGTATTTCTACCAAGGTAACATTTAATGAATCTCTGATGTTTTTAATAGTTCTCTTCAATATGGTCTGAAATCATTCATTAGCCACAGAAAGACTGGTTCAAGAAACAGACTTGGCTCTAAATGGGCATTTTGAAATTTGTCAATTGAGTTTACCTTGAAAATCTGTCAGGAAATAGCTTGAATTTATCAAAAAGATACGAGATATCCTACAGAAGAAACATTCCAAAAAGAGGACTAACTCAAAATTCTCCATCATGAAAAACAGATGCTAGAGTTAGACGGCAAAGCTGACTCAATGGACATGAATCTGAGCAAACTCCAGGAGAGCGTGGAAGACAGAGGAGACTAGTGTGCTGAGTCTATGGGGTCGCAAAGAGTCAGACGTGACTTAGCAACTCAACAACAGCAACGAACAATGAGCTTCATGATAGAATCTAAAGGCTCATGCTCTAGCTTAGGAGTTTCAGTATTAACTCATTACATCACATTTTCAATGACAGTAAACCATTTAAAAAACACACATTGAATGTAAGGTAAATCACTGACAATGCTACTCAAAACAACACAAAGGTATACCTACCCATACAATGTAATTAGGATTGATGCCTAATATAAGAACTAAAAGACAACTTTTCAGCAAAAATATCACTCCATTTTTACTATATCATCTTTTCTTTCTAACTCAAGAGGTACAATCAACAACTAAAATTGTAAGATATTTAAAGGGTACAATGTGGTAGTTTTATATACACTGTGAAAGGATTCCTTCCATTGTGTCAATTAGCTGTCACTTCACATATTTAGCTTTTTTTGCTTCCTGAAAGAACTTTTTTAAAAATTCAATTATTGAAATTCTATACCATACAGTGCTATTAACTATAGCCACCACATTATACATTCTATCCTCAGAACTTATTCACCTTATAACTGAAAGTTTGTAGCCCATACCACCTGTTTAATATTCAAAATCAGAGTAACTGATCACTTAGACCAAATCTCTTTGTGGAACATGCTAGTTTCTAAAGATTAAGAGACTGATCTTGAACTGGGAAAACACACACACACACACAAAGATCCAAGTCAATGATTCAAAGTACAACCAGAAATGAACAAAGGATAATAGTTGGCTGAAGGCATAAAACTTAGGTTAAAAGGAGCAAAAGAGCAAACACTTGTCGAGAGCTTCCTCTAAGTTAGGCACTGGGCTAAGAAGTGCAGACACGCTCTCTCACCCCACACCCAGTGTAGCGTGGATTTTTGAGTAATTGATATAAGCATTATGAAGGCAGGGGCTTCCCTGGTGGCTCACTTGGTAGAGAATCTGCCTGCAATGCGGGAGACCAGGGTTCAGTCCCTGGATCGGGAAAATCCTGTGGAGAAGGGAATAGCTACCCACTCCAGTATGCCTGCCTGGAGAATTCCATGGACGGAGGAGCCTGGTGGGCTACAGTCCATGGGGTCACAAAGAGTTGGACATGACTGAGTGACTAACACTTTATGAAGGCAGAGAGGGCTTGGTAACCAGCAGATCTCCAGGTTTTCAACCAACACATTGCACACTACACATACTCCATAAATATTTATGAGATGGAGAGATGGTGGATTATGAGTAGATATTTTTAATAACAATGTTCGCCTATCCACTGAGACCAAAGTGATCCTGGCAGCTTAGGAGGGAGGGAGCAAGAAATGGTCTCCTAGCCGCTGTGCTCCTTTCTCCAAATACAGGATATCATGAGACAGTGGGGAAAGCATGAGCTTCGTCATCACACCTAGACAGGAAGCCAAGTTTCAGGCTTACCTTTAGTGTGTCCCTGGACAGATTACTCCCCCATGATGGAAATGCACAGACTAATTCTTTAATCTTGAAGTTGTAAAAAGGCTTTACTGAAATAACATACAAAGTGTGTCTGGCAAGTACCTGGCACATGAGTAGTAGCAGCACTTATTAAATATAAACCTCTCAATTTACTGGGAAAAATAGTTTACTCTCTGGAACAACTGGAAGGGGCAGGAGGACACAGTCTTGGTCTTAAGGATAAAGTCCAAAGGAGGGGTCTCAGTAAAAGGAATCCTAATGTAGTCCACAGCAGGACAGCTCTGGAGTCATTGTCAGCTATCAATCCAAAGGCACAGCTCACATTAGAGGAATTAACAATCACAGCGTGAGCTACATGCGGAATTCCCTGGTGACTCTGCGGCAGGCTTATCCACCTGCCAATGCATGAGACAAAGGTTCAATCCCTGGGTAGGGAAGATCTGTTGGAGAAGGGAATGGCAACCCACTCCAGCAGTCTTACCTGGGAAATCCCACAGACAGAGGAGGCTGGCTGGCTACAGTTCATGGTTTCGCCGAGTCAGACTTGACTTAGCAACTAAACAACAACAACAAATGAGCTACATCGGATTCAAAAAGGGAAAAGGACTCTGACAGTGCTTCTTCAACAGCACATAGCATGCTTCTTTGAACACAGACATACATGCTCAGTCACGCAGTCGTGTCCGACTCTTTGCAACCCCACGGACAGCAGTCCACCAGGCTCCTCCTATCCATGGAATTTTCCAGGCAAGAATACTGGAATGGGTTGCCATTTCCTCCTCCAGGGAATCTTGCTGACTCAGGAATCAAATCTGCATCTCTCCTGCATTGGCAGGCGGATTCTTTACCACTGAGCCACCTAGGAATCCCTCAGTCCGTGGGGTCACAGAAGAGTCAGACGCGACTTAGCAACTTAACAACAAATGAGCCACATAGGATTAAGAAAGGGAATGGGACTCTGACAGTGCAAGGAAATTTAAAACCACTAGCATGCGCTCTGTGCTTGACAATTTCACACTTGCCAAAATCAGGCATGCTTTTCTCTGCTATTCTGTCAAAGCTACTTTATTGATAATATCTGAAGTATTATTAATTTGATGAAATTATGCATCATTAAGGATCCTTTTTGAGAAAAATTTCCTAAGGCTCCACCTCTAAAAAAGACCAAGATAACCACACATTTGGCTATAATTATGCCCTCGTGTGGTTTCTCTTGCATACTTTATAGCATCATATCATACAATCAGTCCAATTACAAAACATGATGAAACCTCCCAAACCTCTAATTCATAACTGAAAAGGTGAAAACCATTTTTTAACAAGTTCTAACATAAATTTCCTCGTTTTAAGCAAGCTGGGAAAAAAAAATCTCACAAATTTCCTTAACTAACTTTCCAGTAACTACTTATTTATCAGGTGAAGTCAATAACAGGTGACCTTTCTTCTTAATGAGCCAGAAAGGAAGGTATCTTAACCTTAGAAGGTGCTTTGAGCATATTATTCAAATATAAGCTTCAGAAATATCTAAAATGTTAGGGGTTTTTTTGCAATACGAATCCACATCACTAAATTCAAATACGAATCCAGGGACTTCCCTGGTGGTCCAGTGGCTGAGAACTCACCTGCCAATGCAGGAGACATGGGTTTGATCCCTGGTCTGGGAAGATCTCACATGCACTGGCGCAAGTAAGACACAACTCAGTTGTGAAGAGCCACAACTGCTGAACCCACGTGCCTAGAACCTGTGCCCGGCAACGAGAGAGGCCACCACGGTGAGAAGCCCGCGCGGCGCGATGGAGACCCAACACAGACAAAACGAACAAACAAATAACACGTTATCTAGAGAATGAATCTAAGTCATTCAACTCAAATACGCAACTAAAACATTCGCTTCGGGGTGACAGTCACTCTATTCACTGCTTATGTTAACTGAACATTTTACATGGGGTATATAGTACATACTTTGAGAGTAGATTTGGGAAAGAGGGGGACCATCAAACCAGAGAGTTCTGAGGTAAGAAAAGTCAGAAATGTTCTTGCTCATAAACAAAAATCTGGGTATCAATCTTCCAAGTCCAGAGAATGCATTAATGGAATAAGAGATCAATACTCTAATAATCTAAGAATTTAAACTCATTTATAATATCTCTATCTACAAAATAATAGTCCCTTACAATTTAAACCCATTTATAAAATCTCTGTCTACAAAATAACAGTTGTTAATGAGTCAACATTTAGAAATGAATATGATGCAATTTGGTGAACAGAGGAACCGAAGCTATATAGGGCAGCAGGAGAGGTTCACCCTGTTTTGCTTAGAATCAGCCAGAAGCTATGAGAAAAAAAGGATCAGTGTCCAGCAGAAAAACTTCCTGAAGAAATCTACGATGGCAAGGATGAAAGAACACAACTTGGGTAGCAAGTCTCAAGCTCCACTTGCGGGAATATCTGATCACTTTCACCATTACCAGTCTTGATGCCACAGACGCACCAAGAAGCCTTCTGAAAATATAACTGCCCTAGAAATCTGCCACTAGGAACAGGATTCACTTATCACACTATAAAATTCTTGTCTGCTTGGAAACATATTTCTCACTGCACTTAACAACTGATTTTTTAGTAGACATCAATGTTCAAAAATTTCTTTAAGTGTATCAGATTTTCCAGAGTCTGATCAACCCTAGCTTAAGCAGACCACTGGTGTTGAACTACGAAGCTCTTTTTAAAGCAAATCCTGCAAGCCTAAGTGTGGTCTGATAGCATCTTAAAATTAGCTTTAGCAAAGTATGAGCTCCACACCATATTAGAATACAGGCTGCGCTTTAATCGTCCATCAATTCAGTTCAGTTCAGTCGCTCAGTCGTGTCCGACTCTTTGAGACCCCATGAATCGCAGCATGCCAAGCCTCCCTGTCCATCACCAACTCCTGGAGTTCACTCAGACTCATGTCCATCGAGTCAGTGATGCCATCCAGCCATCTCATCCTCTGTCGTCCCCTTCTCCTCCTGCCCCCAATATCAGAGTCTTTTGCAATGAGTCAACTCTTCGCATGAGGTGGCCAAAGTACTGGAGTTTCAGCTTTAGCATCATTCCCTCCAAAGGAATCCCAGGGCTGATCTCCTTCAGAATGGACTGCTTGGATCTCCTTGCAGTCCAAGGGACTCTCAAGAGTCTTCTCCAACACCACAGTTCAAAAGCATCAATTCTTCGGTGCTCAGCTTTCTTCACAGTCCAACTCTCATATCCACACATGACCACTGGAAAAAACATAGCCTTGACTAGATGGACCTTAGTCAGTAATGTCTCTGCTTTTGAATATGCTATCTAGGTTGGTCATAACTTTTCTTCCAAGGATTAGGCGTCTTTTAATTTCATGGCTGCAGTCACCATCTGCTGTGATTTTGGAGCCCCAAAAAATAAAGTCTGACACTGTTTCCACTGTTTCCCCATCTATTTAATTGTCCATAGCATAACCCAATTTAATTTGGAACATTTCTTACTACAGATTTCCTCCATTCCCAAATGCTAGTATCTTTCTATAAATGTCTATATCACTTTTTAACCACAATTACCTAAAAAAAAAAAAAAAAAAAATGAGTTTCAATTTTCTCTTAGCCCCATTTCACCCTCTTTCAGTCCTGATTAAAATGTGGTCATTCCTGAAAACATGATAATAATAATTTGATAACTCTTAAGAAGGAGTTTAAAAAAAAAGTCACTCAAAACACAAAGTGGTCTTGTCAAAACTAGGAATGTCTCGCAATATAATAATAGCCTCTCTACTAGCATCTTTATAATAAAGGATTCAAGAAATCCAGACTCTTGCACTTCTCAAAGTTTCACTCAACCAATCAAAATCTCAACTATTTACCTCATGGATGTTAAGCACCTTAGCCACAATATGGTAGACATCAATATGGTAAAACAAATTAGAATCAAATTCATCCACTCAAAAATTAGTGAATGCCCAGGACGTGTCATTTACTGAGTGCCTTTTTGGCAATGAAAAGTCTAATACAGTAGAACTCAAAGTCCAATTCTCCAAGGACTTTGCAGTCTAGAGGAGGCAAGATGGTCATCTGCCACAAGCTAAACAACTAAACAAAAAAAAAAAAATCTCAGGAACACTGTAACAGAGGCACATGCTATAAAGTTAAGTAACTTATTCACGTGTGTTCAGTAGCTCAGTCATGTCCCACTCTGTGACCGCGTGGACTGTAGCTCGCTAGGCTCCTCTGTCCATGGAATTTTCCAGGCAAGAATACTGAAGTGGGTTGCCATTTCCGTCTCCAGGGGAATCTTACCAACCCAGGGATCAAACCCAGGTCTCCTGGGTCTCCAGTACTGGCAGGTGGATTCTTTACCACTGAGCCACCTGGGAAGCCCCAAACTAACTCCAGGCAGCCGAAACACTGCTACAGACAGTAACTTTAAGTGGTCCTAAGAACCGATTCAGCAGTAAAGACAAGTGTTTAAGAAAAACACAGAGTTAAGGAAAAGGAAAGAGCAGCAAAAGGCAAGAAGTCATAGCACACGAAGAATTTCTACACCCCGGAGCAGACGAGGCGCGGTGACAAAGAGCGAGAAGGGGTTAACAGAGAGGAGGCAAGATGGCCGTCTGCCACAGTGAGGCGTCCGGACTTCAGCCTCCAGGTTCTGAGGGTTCCTGAGGCAGCTGCAGGAGGACCCGGGCAGCTGGGAGTCACAGCTTGCCCTCAGGTCCTCCAGCCTGTGGCTTCCTCACGCCTGGAGACGGGATGGGCCACTGGAGGGGAGAGGAGTGGGCAACGACATTCCCATCAGCTGCACACCCCCCACGGGGTCCTCTGGGTCCCCCAGCAGGTATAGAAGGACTTCAGATAATCTTAAAGAGTGTGAAATCTTAGAATGAAAAGGAAACTCATCAATTACCAGCATCCTTTCTACCAACCTTGACAAATGCCAACATACCAGACAACAGCTACAATGTCTGCTCTGTGTCTTCATTCCCCCTAACACTTGCTAGAGTTCTAGTCAGATATTACTGAAATCCCTTCCAAAATCTTCTCCTGAGTGGGCCTCTCCTTAGAGCATCGTCCACTTGGTCAGAGCTGGGCACAGAACACTGCACGTGCCCTCCACCCATGGCAGAGGACCAAAAGCACGTGAGGCTTTCAGGTGGACCAGGCATCTCTTGGTTGCACCAGCCTTTACAAAAGCACAGGACCTGGGTCCTATTAAACCTGTTGTCAAAAAGTAAGCACCATTCAACTCTCCCTCAAATCACATATCACAGTTGTAAGTTAACATTGATTTGTGGGATTATCTGAGTAAAGTCTGCATCTCTCCAGCCCACAGACTTAACACACCTGCATGAAGGCACAAAACTGTCTTTTGATGTTTTGCTTCTTACTTCCTTTCTAGCACCACGGTATTGCGGGATCTTAGCATAGTACATGTTCCAAAGGACTGGTTCAATAAATGTTAAAGAATTAGGTGTAGACAAAACATTACATGAGGCAAGTTATAGTCAGTATGATTCTGTTGCTGTTTAGCTGCTAAGTCGTGTCCAACTCTTTGGGACCCCATGGACTGCAGCTCACCAGGCCCTGTCCTTCGCCATCTCCCAGAGTTTGCTCAAACTCATGTCCATTGAGACAGTGATGCCACCATCCAATCATTTTCATCCTCTGTCATCCCCTTCTCCTTCTGCTCTTAATATTTTCCAGCATCAGGGTCTTTTCTAGTGACTCGTTTAATGAAATAGGGATGTTAAAATCAATATCCCGTGGATGCCCAATGGAGATCTTTCAACTTCCTCTGTGAAGGAAAAGTGTCATGGAGCGGAAAAGGCAACCGCGTCGATTTCTAAATGGTGTTTCAATCAAATATTGAAAATAAAGAAAATATTTGGGCAACAAAATAACCATGAAAATCATGTTTCTGAAGAACATAATTTTATATGGGAAATTTCTCATAATAAATTCATAAACAGGATACAAAACACTATGTTCCCACCCCACACACCCCTAAAAGTAAATAGTTAAAAATTTTTTAAGTAGCTATTGCTGCATTATAGAATTACATGATCTTTATTTTCTTTTTCACACTTTATTGCAGTCTCTAAGTTTTCTATAAGTAAAGGTCTTAATCATCTGGAGAGAAATATTTACATTTGTTTTAACTATTGTGGAAGAAAGTGCTATAGAAATTTTAAATCTTCAGGCTTTATTACAAGAAGTTTCTGGACTATTTTTTTCAGTGTCATACTTCATACAAACATGGTATAGCAGGAGTGCTGGATAAGAAATCTCGGTCTCTAAGAAATATTACAAATAATCCCTCTGCACACCCTTAAATTGTACTTATTTTCTAATCTACTTTTTCGAGTTTTGACAAATGCTGTGAAAGGACTTATATTTGCAGCTAGTACGAAAAACCAGAAGCTAGTATCGTTGACCACACTGGTCCACAGACCATCAGTTCCCTTCCACACTCTCAGTTGGGCCCTTTGAACAATGAACTACGAGCATCACCATGCTGCGTATCAAACTGAGGGATGGAAGGGCTCCTGATAACATATCTCAGTTGAACATTAAGAGCATAAACAAAGGTCTTTCTCTGAATCAACAGATACCTTCATCTAAGGTTAACAAGTTAAGAATACCACAAAATACTATTCTTTACTAAAACAAAAGAAAGAAACGCCATTAAGTATTCTGAAACTAAGGTGTCTAGCTTGTGCCCTGCCATCTACTGGAAATGTGAAATGGGAGTTTTAAAGTACCTTTCTGTATCTCAGCCAACATAAAACAGTGATGGAAAAAGCTACCACTTTAAATAAATTTCAGACCTCCTACAAATAGTACTGTCTTAAAAGCTGTCCAAATAGAAGTAAAAGGTTCTCTGAGCAACGGTCATCAATCATGTCTCTTCCTTATTCAAAGAATGGCTAGAGGGAAGCACATAAATTACGCCCAAGTGCACGGTGTCCAGATGTTCTAAAGCCACACACAGTCCACCGAGCCATCTCAGAAAGACCCCTTGTGCAACCCATCTCTTTCTGCACCCTGACTGCCTTAAGCTCTGCCTACATGGCCTCTTCTTCCCAGCTGTCACCACCTACCCACATCCTCAGGGTCCCTCTGCCTCAAGACTTCTTGCAGAGGAGCCAGCTTATTTCATTATTTCATCCTGTACTGAGTATCCCTGCCTTGAAAATAAGCCAACCAACCTTCCTGACTAGTTTGGAGACTCATCAGAAATCACTACTAATAAACAAGTGATTACAGATTCAAGAAAGCTATCTGATGAGAAATTAAAATCCTGGCTGAAATGTAGGTAGCATGAAGGAGACTTTGATGTGAAACCGTGGGTCTGGGCAGCTGTAAGGTCCTAAGAGCACCTCGGGGAGGTTCTGACGTGCACCCAGGGCTGGGCACTGCTGTCCCAGACCCTCGGTCACCTGTCATTCTTGCACTCGAGTGTCATCAGGAGCCCACCACCTTCTGCAGAGAGGACCTCCAGGTTCCCCATCCATTCAGATTCTAAGTCTCCCTTCTAGGAAAGAAGAGCAGGTGTGACTCTGCAAGCCACTGAAGTGACTCTGGAGTCCAGAATGTGGCACAGGAAGGGTAAGCTTCAGTCACTTTAAAAGTCTACTTCTGTGAATTCACAGCATTCCCAGACTATGAACAGAGAAGGCAAAGTATGTGTAGGACCTACTCTCAAATTCTTAGGCAGAGGGTAGATGATAATCATGTGGTTTTGTAGAAAATTCCTTGTGAATAATCTCCCAAATATGCAACACAAATTAGAATTAACTTCTTTGCTCACAGCTTGGGTCAATTAAAATCAAGGCAGTGGATTTTGTTGTGACAAAGACCTGCAGAGACACTTTCTTACTGAATAACTTTCGCATTACTTTTTTCAAATTCATGGTATATCATCTTAAATTGATTAACAGTAAACAAAATACTTTGCACATATCTTTTGATTCTGGGGAAACCTTTCTATATTTTAGGCTGCAAGAAGTGCCATTTTCTGCAAACTAAAAGTATTTCTCACAAATTCAAATATTTGAACACTTTGGATAAAGTATGTATTGTGCACTGATATCTCATTAACACTTTGCAGAATAGGACTTGGGAACAAAAGTGATCAGCATTGGCCCCTCTCCAAAAGGGTGCTGAAATGCAAAGTTTCCATAAAATCATACTGATAATTAACTTCAATTCCTCTCCAGCATTTCAATCATAACACACTGATTTATACTCAAAGTATCTGATTTAGGGTTTTATTTCCATGTAAAGCCCAATAAAACCAACTATTTTAATAGCTTGAGAAACAAGAAAGCCGCTAATTCCAATAACGTCTGCACTGAAGGGTTATTACATTGGCTAAGTCACTCTCCCTCTGTATAAGAGATAAGACTCTTTTCTGCACACTAGAGTAGCAAATGATGACCCATTCCTACTAAAGAATCATGTCTGGAGAGGGAGAATGGTTACATACAAAATGATCATTTCAAACATATATACGCAAAAGTAAGTGAAGTCGCTCGGTCGTGTTTGACTCTTTGCGACCCCATGGACTGTAGCCCACCAGGCTCCTCTGTCCATGGGGTCCTCCAGGCAAGAATCCTGGAGTGGGTTGCCATTTGCTTCTCCAGGAGATCTTTCCAACCCAGGGATCCAACTCGGGTCTCCCGCATTGCAGGCAGACACATACCTCGTCATAAACACTCATGTGTCAAAACAGGCAACACATGGATCAATGTGTCAAAACAGCTCTAGTCTAAATTGATCCATGCTGTACACACAATGATCATTTCAAACATATATACGCAAAAGTAAGTGAAGTCGCTCGGTCGTGTTTGACTCTTTGCGACCCCATGGACTGTAGCCCACCAGGCTCCTCTGTCCATGGGGTCCTCCAGGCAAGAATCCTGGAGTGGGTTGCCATTTGCTTCTCCAGGAGATCTTTCCAACCCAGGGATCCAACTCGGGTCTCCCGCATTGCAGGCAGACACATACCTCGTCATAAACACTCATGTGTCAAAACAGGCAACACATGGATCAATGTGTCAAAACAGCTCTAGTCTAAATTGATCCATGCTGTACACACCGACAACTGGATTAACACTTGTTTCTTAATTGGCGTATAATCGCTTTACAATGCTGTGTTAGTTTCTGCCATACAACTACATGAATCAGCTATATCCATACACGTATCCCCTCCCTCTTGGCCCTCTCTCCCGCCCACCCCCATCCCACCCCTCTAGGTCATCACAGAGCTCAGGGCTGAGCTCGCACTAGCTGTCTGTTTTACACATGGTAGTGCATATACGTCAACGCTTCTCTCTCCGTCTGTCCCATCCTCCCCTTCCCCATCTGTGTCCACAAGTCTGTTTTCTAGGTCAGTAGACATTTGATTTTGAAGACTCAGTGTGGACGAAAGAATATAAAATATCTCGATTTTGTATGTGGATTTCATGCTCAGATGATAATATTTTGGATACTGGAGTTAAATACATTGTTAATATTAAACATCTCTTTCTTTTAGCATGGTGATTAGAAATTTTAAATATATGGGGGCTTACATTATATTTCTATTTGACAGCACACTGTTCTAGACCCTGGGCATATATGAGGGAATAAGACCATATCCCTAACCTCATGGAGGTTGTTTAAACATCCACAGCCCTAAAATCTTTGGTTATCAGTAGAAAACTTTTGCATAGAGAAACTCTGGGATGGAAACTACATGCACAACAGCTAGACATACCTTCCCTTTAGTCCTTCCTTCCGTCAAAGCTAGGACCTCTGGTCCCCAGGATAATCAGTCAGTAAAACGGTGACCATGACCTGACCATCTTGGGGAAGACTGTCCCTCCCCTGCTGGATGCTTCTGAGAAACACGACTACTTATAATCTGAACTTAATGAGGGAGAAGGCAATGGCACCCCACCCCAGAACTCTTGCCTGGAAATCCAACGGACGGAGTAGCCTGGTGGGCTGCAGTCCATGGGGTCGCTAACAGTCGGACAGACTGAGCGACTTCACTTTCACTTTTCTCTTTCATGCATTGGAGAAGGGAATGGCAACCCACTCCAGTATTCTTGCCTGGAGAATCTCAGGGATGGGGGAGCCTGGTGGGCTGCCATCTATGGGGTCACACAGAGTCAGACACGACTGAAGTGACTTAGCAGCTTAACAATGAGGGAGAAAAGCTTTCAATCTTGAGCATCAGCAGTTTCAAGTCATCATTTTTTAGTACTTGGGGTTGTGCCTCTAAAGCACTTTAAAGGGTTTCCAGTTGTTGGAAGACGTTTCTCAGCAAAGACTCCCTCTCTCTGGATTCCATAGCCCTCCTTTAGAATAAGAATTCTTTAGGGTTGTCTTCTCCACGGGTCCGATTAACCCCTCGGTACCTTTTGATCCCCATGTCACAAGCAGAACGTTCCCAGATAAAAGCAAGAAGCTGAACTCAACAACACAAGCTCAAGATAGCAATCTCAAAGTCTCTACTGGCCTAAGGAGACGGCAAAGGAAACTCAAGTCAGGCTGGCTGACTGCCCGTGACATGTGAGATTCCTTGTTCTAAGATTTTAAAGAATTTCTGGAGGGTAAGTTTAATTTAGATCAAATGGGTTTACCCTTCAATAGCACTTCTCCTACCAAAAAAGGTATCTTGAGCATTTGAATTTTCCATTTCATATGTTAGGAACGTACCTTCAATTCAAACCACAACAGGGCAAATGTTTTGCCTGCTCATACATCTTTCTAGCAGATTGTACGGAAAACCAGGGCTTTCAAGAGGTTCTCTGTGCTGTAAAATGCACTGCTGGGTACAGCAGGAAGCTGAGAGGCTCACGTTCCACGGCCGGCAGTGTTACTTTCCATCTGGCCCCTTCTGTCCTCAGCTCATGCTGTTCTTTCAGCCGGCCTGCCCTGTCCCCTTGGTTAGCTTACAAGTGACACCTCCAGAAGGGCCAGGCCCCAAGCCCAGCTCTCACAGAAATCATCCCAGTAACCCAAATTCAGGATCATCTTTCTCCTTCATTCTCACAGAAACCCAACCAACCGAAGTATCATGTCACATATTACTTTTTCTCTTTCTCTTGGTATTTCTAATACCTGTAACTCAGGAGAGCAATGAAAAATAAGTTAGCATGACATCTGAAAATTTACCACCCTCCCTTTCAATCAGATTTACCTGAGTCTTATTCAGCAACAAAAATGAGCCTAACACCAGGGATGCAAGAAGGATAGTCTTCAAGGAATATCAGTCTATATGAGGAAAAAACGAAGTCAACAAAAAGCCCAGGGAGCCCAGAGGAGGGCTATTCTTCCTGGTGATGGAGGAAAGCCTCACAGAAAAGGTACTACAGAAGAACCGAAAACCAGGAAATGGACTGGGGAAAGGGGGATGGGCATGTCTACACCAGTATCTCTAGTATCATTATTATTTACTTTTCCATGCTAGACATTGTGGCAAATCTGAAATTCTTATCCTCAACATCTGCCCATACCTCAGTCTAAAGAATTCTTTGTATGTCCCAATTCCACCCAGCAAGTACCATGGCCTATCCGAAGCTTCAGTGAGCCTGTTACCCCCTCACTCACTGAAGAAATGTGTCTCTCTCTCCCTCCTCTGAGCCCCCCTCTTGGGGCATTCATCACTCTATTACCACGCTGCCCACGTCTGATTCCCCTATAAGGCTGTAGCTCTGTAAGAACTCAGACTGCATCTCACTGATCGTCATCTTCCCTGGAGAACTGGCATGGTCCTTTTTACATCCAGGCGCTCGATGTTTGTTGTCGAACAAATTAAAACACTCTCCCCTTTAATTAAGTCAAGAACAGACAAGAACTTTTAAAACTGCTAAAACATCTACCAACTCATTCTTCTTAATAAAAACGCTCATCCAGAGAGAAACTTGATGCAATTCTACATAGCTCTTTTGTTCGTGAATCCTAAAGAAAAGTCAATAAAAGGTGGTGTTCTTAGAGTGACTGACCACAGACAAAACTGAGTCACCTGTGGATGGCTGCTGGGTAAGCACATTTCCCTCCTTTCTTCACTCTCTGAACAAGTTCTAAGGTAAATTTGTTTAGGCCATTGTAGCTTCTCTGTTACATGTTGACAAAGGGTGGGACAAAGCCTTCAGAGCAACGTCATTTTCACTGCTTATCCAAATTCTAAAGCCTATTTTGTCCAAGTTCTGCTGCTTTCTTCCACTCATGCAAAGGAAGGCTAGCTGAAACCACCCAGAACACCTGACTTCCATAATAACAGTGTCTGCACATTACGCACAGCTCCTGTCTGGTGCCCCTTATCTCCAGTGACATTACCCTCGAAGACAGAACCACCACTCGCCTCCAACACCCACTTAACTCAAAAACATTATTACTGCTAAGTGTACCTTAACTAAAATCCTGCTTAATTAACAGAGGAAAAAGTAACTACGATGGGTTTCCTCTTAAAATAAGAACATTTTGACAGTAAAGCACATTCAAGCAATTCAAAGACAATCTTCAAAGACTATGCTTTTCTTTTTTCATTTACTTTGACTTTTCAAAAAGAAGAGCCTTAAACAATTAAGACAAACCAAAAAAAAAGGAGAAGAGAATAAAACAGAACTCAATACTGCCTGGTCTTTAAAATATATATGCAATGATTTTCCATAGTAAACCACTGGATATCATGGATTCAAAAAGAAGGAATCAAGCACAGGACAGAAGTGAGGTGGTCATTCCAGAAATTTATGCACAGAGATGAGGGTACCAAAAAGGAGCAAAGACCAGCAAACACAAAGTCCATCAGAAATCCATAAAATCACATGGCCACCAAAGTAAGTCTGCTTAATCAAAAGCAATGTTACTTTTTAAAATAATAATTATGCTACTTTATAATAAAGATTATTTTGAATATTTCTAGGACCAAAAAGGCCATAAGCAAAAGCAATGCAATGAATTTAGACAGCTTCTAAAACCAGTATCTTCATGACTTTTCAAGCACTAAAGTTGTTTACACCTTTTTAAAAAAATATGTTTTTATTTGGCTATGCCAGGTCTTAGCTGCATCTTCACTGCAGCATGGGAATGCAGTTTCAGTATGTGGGATCTAGTTCCTTGACCAGGGATTGAACCCACACCCCCTGCATTGGGAGCATGGTATCTTAGCCACAGGACCTTATGTCAACAAATATAAAAGTTCATCACTCTATGACTGTGTTATATATATGACATAGCTATATTTTCTATTAAAAAAAAGAAAAAAACTATTTCTAATATATTGATCACCATTATCCCAAAATCAACAAAATCACTATAAATTTACCATTTCCTCTATAAGGCAGCTGCTTTTAAATACACTGAACAAAAGTGCTAGGGTGGGGGAGTGGGGAGGATTCGAAACTTATTAAATAAGTGACACATGGATGAATGCTTTATACTTTGTCCAAAGGCCAATTGTGCTTCAGTAATAGCCAATTATTAACTTTTTTTTCCCAGTTCTCCTAATTAAGACTGGGAAAACTTCCATTTTTTCCTCACATGTGAAACACACCTGAAACGGCTTACGTAAGCAGCATGTGTAAGTATTGCCAAGCCACCAGTATTTACATCTTTGGTCTTCAAGTGCCATAGATTTTATGTGCTTCCCTGATAGCTCAGTTGGTAAAGAATCTGCCTGCAATACAGGAGGGCCCCGGTTCTATCCCTAGGTCCGGAAGATCCGCTGGAGAAGGGATAGGCTACCCTCTCCAGTATTCTTGGGCTTCCCTTGTGATTCAGCTGGTAAAGAATCTGCTTGCAATGCACCTGCACTGCAGGAGACCTGGGTTTGATCCCTGGGTTGGGAAGATCCCTTGAGAAGGGAATGTCTACCCTCTCCAGTATTCTGGCCTGGAGAATTCCATAGACTGTATAGTCCATGGGGGTCGCAGAGTCAGACACGACTCGGCGACTTTCACTTCTTTTCATGGCCAGAACCACAGAAGCATGATGAGGATTAAAAGATCAGACAGGGTTAGATCTAAAAGTGCTACAAAACAGTCAGATTATCCCCACTGCGCTTGAGATCATGTCCTCGCTTCTCACGGTAACAGCTACGGCTCTCTAGCGAGGCCTATAATTTCCGACACAGCTTCAGGTTTCAGATTTGTTCTACTCCTCCTTCCAAGAAACTTAACAGACCTATATCTTACTCCCTTAAAGTCCTGTCCTCCAGATAAAATACAGTGAGCTAGCACACCACTGGCAAACAGCATCTCTCAAGATATAATTTCTTCCGAACAGTGGTCTTTGGAAAGCATCCCAAAGTACCAAGCTGAACATGGAGCAAGTTAGAGGTCTAGAGTTTCTGAGCATCCTGTAAGTAATAACAAAAATAGCATTTAGGTAGCTGTCTATTCTGTTTTCATGCAAGACTGGATCTGGCCATGGAGATATTACAAAATGAGTATTATGAAAACATACGACAAGTTTTACACTGTGAAAAATATTCAACTAAAAGTTATCACCAAGAAGCATTCATCTACCAGAGAGTATAAAAACAAACAGTTTAATTCCTAACCACCCAAGAACACATCTGTTACACTCAATACACTTTAGGTAGTTGCCCTGCGTGCGTGCCCAGTCACTAAGTCGAGTCCAACTCTTTGCAACCTCTGTGGACTGTCGGCCGCCAGGCTCCTCTGCCTATGGGATTTCCCAGGAAGAATACTGGAGTGGGTTGCCATTTCCTCCTCCAGGGGATCTTCCTGTCCCAGGGGTCAAACGCGTGTCTCCTTACATCTCTCGCATTGTGGGTGGGTTCTTTACCACTGAGCCACCTGGAAAGCCCTGACAGATACTCTACTTTGTAATTTTTAAAATACTTTCTTGTGAACAACCATATGAAGTTTACATTTCCCATGTACAAGTGAAGAAACTGAAAATGTATGTAAATGGTGTACCCAGATTAAACTGGTAACTCAGTGACTTTTGAATCTTAAGTCTACGAACTCTTTATTTTATATAACAGACCTAAAGTGTTCATTTTCAAAAAAGAAGGCACTTGAAAGAATATGGCAACAATTCTCAAAAAAAAAAAAAAGAAGATAATCATTTATAACATTTATGCAATTGTTAGCCATTCAACAAAAAATGACTATGAAAACTAGAAAAGGAAAATGCACAAATTACTACTCAATGTCTACCAAACCAAGCACAAAGAAAGTAAACACCACTAAGACATTCTAATGTAAATGAAATCCATAGAAGGAAATACATTAGTTTTCAGATCAGTAGCTCATACATAATGGATCCACCTACACATTTTTTTTCCCCACAGACAGCAAAAGATAACACTGAATTAGTATTTTACAACCTAAAGATCAGGTTAAAAATAATATATGCCAATCAAAAGACTTACTGTATTAAAACCAAAAAGTCCCTAAAGGATAAAAACGTATACATGCTTACTTCCACTCCCTCAAGAAATAACAAAAGAAAAATGGGAGAAGAAACAATAATTTGAGAGAGATGCCAACAAAATTTTGAAAGACGGAAAACCAATGCATAACTAAAAAACTGACTTAGCAAACTGGAGAAAGCTGAAACCTAACTAGTGGAGATAAGGAGAAAATACAGGAACAGGCTGGGAAGAAGAAAGACTATTCAAGCCACAGAACTCAAGAAAGGATTACTATATAAGGGGTGAAGCTGCAAACAAAAGGAGTTGGTTTTAGAGTCTTCATAAAGAATCAATTCTTAAACCCAGTAACTGGGCAATTTACCAACTTGAGTCTAAGGTTTATTCAATGAGAGGATTTGATTAGGCATAACCAAAAATAGGAATGAATCTCTGTATTAAAAATATGGGTCATCAAGTTAATAGCAGACAGCCAGCCTCCTTCAAACTTATAGACTAGAAAATTCTTTAAGGACTAGAAAATTCTTTAAGAGAGAAACATAATGAAAGTAAAGATCAACAGAAATTGTCATCTGAGAACTTTCAATGAAATGTCACAGACCAAGCTCACCCTTCATAGGGGAACATCAGAAACACCAGCTTCAATGTTAGGGCCAGAGTAAAGGGACAAAGTAGGTTATTAAAAAATTAATCCCATTAGGGGATTTTAAGAAAAAAGTATGGGAGACCCCTGTAAGTTAATGATCACTCTAGAAAGCAAGTTTGTTTAACCAGAAAACTGAGCAGGTTTGCTTCTTAGCAACAGAAGCGTGAGCCATGGCCCGAGACACCAGAAGTGATGGAGATTAAAGCATGAACGCTCACGTTTAGCACTTTCTAGTCAGTCCTGTACCAGAGACCCCAGCCCTCGCAAGAAGGCAAGAAAAATTAATAATATGCAGAAAGACCAAAAAGAAGTAACATTTATTTGAAGATTCTATGACCATTTTTAACAGCAAATTCCAAGGAATCCACAAAACAACTTCTAAAACTAATAAACGAACTTAGCAAGATTGCAGAATACAAAACTGATGTAAAAAAATCTAGAAAATAAACTTTTATTTTTAAGCCCTATTTGTGGGTATTAGAATAGTGGTATATATTGAGATACACAAATACATACACACACACACACATATATATCTCCCTCCCAAAGTGAGGAAATGAACAAGGAAAGATAACAACAAAGAATCCAGAAAATAAAAGATCCCCAAAGGAATTGAAAACTCAAGCTGAAAAGAGTAAAAATAAATTATTTAGATATATGGTAATAAATGCCAAAAGAACTAGCTTAAAAAAAATAAAAACTTGAAAATGATTGCCTCTGACAAGAGGCAGAAAGGTTGGAGGACAGAATTTTTTCTTCCAAGGTTGTATTACTATTAACTATTTTACTATTTAAACCAGGCATATTACTTCTTTACTAAAAATTAAAATTAAGTTAAAATAAACACTTGAAATAAAAACCTCGAGTGTCCAACCTTGGGGCCACTAGCAAGGAAATATTTTTAACTCAATTTGGTTTCTGTAAACAAGTTTAGAGACAAAAATCAGTTTGAATAAAACACATAAGAAATGTATGTAAGCAGTTACAGATAATTAAAAACTACTTATAAGCTGAAGAATAATAAGTAGTTCAATAAAAACATTTAGTAAAAGTTAAGACTACAGAAACACCGAGTCCGTATCAAATACATTCAGTTTCCTATAAATACTACAAGTGGTAATTAAGGAAGTAAAAAAAAAAAAAAGACTTTCTCAATATACTCCCATCAGCTTCCAAAAATATATAATATGCCCAAAAAGGCCTTGCTGCCCATCTTTCAGTTCTTCAGCTGCCCACAATAACCTGGAGTATTTTCCTATAGTCCCTAAGAGCTCCAAGGACCAGTTCCTGGCATTCACAGCAGAGACGCATTGAATGGACACATTACCAATATTTGGGGACTCCCCTCCATCCAGTCGCTAGAGCATGAATTACTTTCGAGGGTATCTTTTGCAAAAAAAAAATCAGGAGGGGCAGGAAAAGGGAGACAGGAGAAAATTTGATAAAATTTAGAAAAATATGTACAATATTCCTATAGATGTGAAGTAGAAGACTTTTTGGCAACCCTGGAAACTATTCATAGTTCTACCCAATCAGAAGCATTCTAATTAAATGCATAATATTCATATAATTGTCTTAAGAAAACACTTAAGGGAACGCTACAGATAGTTTCTAAAGTAGACTCCATCCTGTAGGGCAATTCCTCACTGAAGATGTATGCAGCCTGTGTTTGTAATCTGTGATTACGCAATTGAACATTACAGTCGCCCCAGGCCATTCTGTGTTTCAAGAGAAGTGTTTATGGCCATATCCTGCCAAACAACCCTAACACACTTAACCTCAGTTCAACCACTGCTTGAATGAACTTGCTAAGATCACACTGAAATACACACAAAAAACAAATGAGAGACCAGGAATGTGATGTTCCCATATTGAAAAGCAGCGAGGTGAGAAGGGAACTCCTTAGACAGTGCTTCTCAATCCCCAGGGCAGAATGTACATGAGTATTCAAATTCTAAAAGCTGGAAATCTAAATACGGGGCATGGATAAAAATAACAAATCCCTAATTTTGGAAAAAGAAATGAATTCCTCTGAAGGGTGGAGTGTGTTATCTCAGAAAGCAGCTCCAAGTAGGCGGCAATAAAGGACAATGTTGTTTCTGGATCTAGACAAACAAATTAGAAAGTCTAGAAGCAGGAGGAAAAGAGGAATCTGAGAACATTTTTTAAAGGTATTGCTCTGAGTAGATTCAGTTCAGTTGCTCAGTCGTGTCCGACTCTTTGCGACCCCATGAATCACAGCACGCCAGGCCTCCCTATCCATCACCATTACACTAGGGTTAATGATTTGAAACTGCGTGCATGATCAATAGCAACCAAAAGTCACCGCCACTCAGCTGCTTCCTGTGATCTAAACCCACTTTGGGGTGCCAGGCTAATTTTTAGGGAATAAGTCCTCACAGGAGAGTGAGCCAATGCACTCT
>SJYX01016962.1:359549-375900 GCA_006410675.1 Oreotragus oreotragus
GGCCTGGCGTGCTGCGATTCATGGGGTCGCAAAGAGTCGGACACGACTGAGCGACTGAACTGAACTGAACTGAATGTATATATACTTGCATACACAAATATATATTATATATATATATGCTTTTTCAGATTTTTTCTGTAGAAGTTATTACAAATATTAAGTATAATTTTTTGTGCTATACTGTAGCTCCTTGTTAGTTATCTGTTTTATGTAGGAGTGTGTATATGCTAATCCCAAATTTCTAATTTATTCCTCACCCAACTTTCCCCTTTGGTACCATAAGTGTTTTTTCTATGTCTATTTCTGTTTTGTGTATATATTTTCATTTTTATCATTTTTTTAGATTCCACATATAAGTGATATCATATATTTGTCTTTCTCTCTCTGGCTTACTTCACTTACTGTAATGGTCCCTAGGTCTATCCATATTGCTGAAAATGGCATTTTTTCCATTAATTTTTATGGCTAAATAATATTCCCTTATATTTATAAACCATATCTTCTTTATTCATTCATCTGTTGGCAGATATTCAGGTTGCTTCCATGTCTTGGTGATTGTAAATAATGCTGCAGTTTTAATATGATGTATCTGTAAATTCATTGGTATTTGTCCTATTTGTAATTCAGTTAGCTTCCAGGATTGTAGATTGTATTTCATAAAATTAAGATGGCTTTTTAGGCATTATTTCCTAACACTTTTTACAGCACATCCTAACAAAGTAATGATCAAAATTATCCAAGCTAGGTTTCAATAGTATGTGAACTGAGAAGTTCCAGATGTTCAAGCTGGATTTAAAAAAAAAAAAAGAAGAAGAACCAGAGATCAAATTGACAATATCCATTGGATCATAGAAAAAGCAAGAGAATTCCAGAAAAACATATGCTTCTTTGTTGACTATGCCAAAGTTTTTGACTGTGGATCACAACAAACTCTGGAAAATTCTTAAAGAGATAGGAATAACAGACCACATGACCTTCTTCCTGAGAAATCTGTATGCAGGTCAAGAAGAAAAAAAAAAAAAGAAGAAGAACCAGAGATCAAATTGACAATATCCATTGGATCATAGAAAAAGCAAGAGAATTCCAGAAAAACATATGCTTCTTTGTTGACTATGCCAAAGTTTTTGACTGTGGATCACAACAAACTCTGGAAAATTCTTAAAGAGATAGGAATAACAGACCACATGACCTTCTTCCTGAGAAATCTGTATGCAGGTCAAGAAGTAACAGTTAGAACTAGACATGGAGCAACATACTGGATATGAACTGGGAAAGGTGTACTTCAGGCTGTATATAGTTACCCTGATTTTTTAACTTCAGTGCAAAGTACATCATACAAAATGCCAGGCTGGATGAAGCACAAACTGGAATCAAGATTACCAGGGAAAGTATCAGTTACCTCAGATATGCAGATGACACCACCCTTAAGGCAGAAAGTGAAGAGGAACTAAAAAGCCTCTTAATGAAAGTGAAAGAGGAAGTGAAAAAGTTGCCCTAAAGCTCAACATTCAGAAAACAAAAATCATGGCATCCAGTCCCATCACTTCATGGGAAATAGATGGGGAAACAGTGGAAACAGTGTCAGACTTTATTTTTGGGGGCTCCAAAATCACTGCAGATGGTGATTGCAGCCATGCTATTAAAAGACGCTTACTCCTTGGAAGAAAAGTTATGACCAACCTAAATAGTATATTCAAAAGCAGAGACATACTTTGCCAACTAAGGTCTGTCTAGTCAAGGCTATCATTTTTCCTGCAAAGAGTTGGACACGACTGAGCGACTGAACTGAACTGAATCTGCCTGTTTGAAGCTGGGTTTCCTCTGTATTTACATTATAGCCTATCAGTTCAGTTGCTCAACTTGTCCGACTCTTTGTGACTCAATGAATCATAGCACATCAGGCCTCCCTGTCCATCATCAACTCCTGGAGTTTATCCAAACTCATGTCCATTGAGTCTGTGATTCCATCAAAACATTTTATCCTCTGTCGTCCCCTTCTTCTCCTGCCCTCAATCTTTTCCAACATCAGAGACCTTTCAAATGAGTGAGCTGTTCGGATAAGGTGGCTAAAATATTGGCATTTGAGCTTCAACATCTGTTCTTCCAATGAAACACTCAGGACTGATTTCCTTTAGATGGACTGGTTAGATCTCCTTGCAGTCCAAGGGACTCTCAAGAGTCTTCTCCAGCACCACAGTTCAAAAGCATCAATTCTTCGGCATTCAGCTTTCCTTACAGTCCAACTCTCACATCCATACATGACTGCTGGAAAAACCATAGCCTCGACTAGACGGACGTTTCTTGATAAAATAATGTCTCTGCTTTTTAATATGCTGCCTAGGTTGGGCATAAATTTCCTTCCAAGGAGCAAGTGTCTTTTCATTTCACGGCTGCAGACACCCTCTGCAGTGATTTTGGAGCCCAGAAAAAAAAAGTCTGACACTGTTTCCACTGTTTCCCCATCTATTTGCCATGAAGTAATGGGGACAGATGCCATTATTTTAGTTGTTTGAATGTTGAGCTTTAGGCCAACTTTTTCACTCTTTCCTTTCACTTTCACTCTTTGACATTTCCTTTCTTTGGGATTGGAATGAAAAATGACATTTTCTAGTCTTGTGGCCACTGCTGTGTTTTCCAAATTTGCTGACATATTGACTGTAGCACTTTCACAGCATCATTTTTTAGGATCTGAAATAGCTCAATTGGAATTCCATCACCTCCACTGGCTTTGTTCGTAGTGATATTTCTAAGGTCCACTTATATATACATACAAGGAAAATGACTTATTTACATGGTAACTGTGTGTTTAATGATCTGATAAACTTCAAGATTATTCCAAAGTGGCTATATTATTTCATATTCCCACAGATCTTAATACTTAATATCTGGATTATCAGTCTCTCCCATTGGAATTAGCACACTTATTTCTAGTCAGATTTTCTTATGATGTCCTTGGCTTTAGGATTGCGGCAATGGTGGTTTCAGAGAATGAGTTGGGAAGTGTTTTCTCAATTTTTCTGAAGAATATTTTGTAAAGATTTGGTATTTGTTCTTNTGTCTTAAAACTAAACATGCAAAAAACAAAGATCATGGCATCCAGTCCCATCACTTTTTGGCAAATAGATGGGGAAACAATGGAAACAGTGAAAGACTTTATTTTCTTGGGCTCCAAAATCACTGTGGGTGGGGACTGCAGCCAAGAAGTTAGAAAATGCTTGCTCCATGGAAGAAAAGCTATGAAAAATTTAGACAACATATTAAAAAGCAGAGATATCACTTTGCTGACAAAGGTCTATCTAGTCAAATCTATGTTTATTACTACTGGTGTTTCCAGTAGTAATTTATGGATGTGAGAGTTGGATCATAAAGAAGGCCGAATACCGGATAATTGGTGCTTTTGAATGTGGTGTTGGAAGACTCTTCAGAGTCACTTGCACAGTTAGGAGATCAAACTATTCAATCCTAGAGGAAGTTATCCCTGGATATTCATTGGAATGACTGATGCTGAAGCTGAAGCTTCAATACTTTGGCCACCTGTTGGGAAGAGCCAACTCACTGGAAAAGACTCTGATGCTGGAAAAGGGTGAAAGCAGAAGGAGAAGGGGAAAACAGAGGATGAGATGGATGGCATCATCAAGACAATGGACCTGAGTTTGCACAAACTCTGAGAGAAAGTTAAGGACAGGGAAACCTGACATGTTGCAGTCCACAGGGTAACAAAAATTCAAGACACAACTTAGTGACTGAACAACAACTTTGGTTACTTCCTCTCTGATCCCTTTAGGCTTATTATCATCATTTTTTTTTTATGTTTGAAAGTGAAAGTCAGTCAGTAGTTTCCAACTGTTTGTGACCCCATGGACACATGGGATTCTCCAGGCCAGAACACTGGATTGGGTAGCCTTTCATTTCTCCAGGGAATCTTCCCAAGGATCGGATCCATTCTCCCACATTGCAGGTGGATTCTTTACCAGCTGAGCTACAAGGGAAGCCCAAATGAAAGTGAAAGTGTCTCAGTCCTGCTGACTCTTTGCAATCCCATGGACTATACAGTCTACTGAGTTCTCCAGGCCAGAATACTGGAGTGGGTAGCTTTTTCTCTTCTCCAGCAGATCTTCCCAACCCAGGAATCAAACCAGGGTCTCCTACATTGCAAGCAGGTTCTTTACCAACTGAGCTATCAAGGAAGCCCTTTTTTATTTTTAGTGACTAATTTAGTGGAATATTTAGTGCTGTCTACCTCCTACCCCCTTCAACATGTTTACACAGACATACAGATACACAGTGTTCAGCCTTGAATGGTTTCACTCATGAAATACTAATCATTCAAGGATGGCAGTGATTTAGATAGAAATCTCATACCTGACCATAAACAACTGTTAAATTGCACTAGCTGATTACTCTGTTGCTTTCAATAATTCCTTGAAGCATAAATTAATCCACTAAATTCTACAAATTAAATTCTGGATCCTCTCAAAGAATAGTTGAGATTACTGTTTTGTTTTTTTGTTTGTTTTGATCCTAAGAGGACTCTGTTCACCTGTCTTATTCCAAGTTTATAGAAATGTGTGTTAGATCCTCAGTCAAGGCTGACTGTTTGTGAACCCATGGTCTGTATCCCACCAGGCTCCTCTGTCCATGGAATTCTCCAGGCATGAATAGTGGAGTAGGTAGCCTTTCCCACTTTGGCCACCTGATGTGAAGAACTGACTCTGGCTTTCTAGGATTACGACCCTTTCTAACTTCCGTCCTCCTTTTACCCTACTGTCACCCACTCTACCAACCTACCGTAGTGGTTGAGCTACCTGTACTCAAACTCGTTTGAGACCCACAACCACTATCTGTGCTTTCGGACTACACGACGTCACCACAGGGTCACAAAAAGTCGGACATGACTGAGCAACTGAACTGAACTGAGCCATTCCCTTCTCTAGGAGATCTTCCTGACCCAGAGGTCAAAAAGATCCTAATGCTGGGAAAGATTGAAGGCAGGAGGAAAATGGAATGACAGTGGGTGAGATGGTTGGATGGCATCACCAACTCTATGGACATGAGTTTTAGCAAATTCTGGGTGTTGGTGATAGACCGGAAAGCCTGATGTGCTGCAGTCCACAGGGTCACAAAAAGTCAGACATGACTGAGCAACTGAACTGAACTGAGCCATTCCCTTCTCTAGGAGATCTTCCTGACCCAGAGGTCAAATCTGGGTTTCCTGCTTGCAGATCGTCTCCCTGCATTGCAGGTGGATTCTTATTGTCAGAGCCACCAAGGTANGACATGACTGAGCAACTGAACTGAACTGAGCCATTCCCTTCTCTAGGAGATCTTCCTGACCCAGAGGTCAAATCTGGGTTGCCTGCTTGCAGATCGTCTCCCTGCATTGCAGGTGGATTCTTATTGTCAGAGCCACCAAGGTAGCCCAGATTTATAGGAACAGCTAGAAACTAATTAGCCTTCAGTTTATTCTATTTTGGATCTCCTCTTAAATTTCTCTCACCACAACCTTCACGGTTCTTGAGGGTGACTTTGGTCTTAAACTTCTTCACTCTTTTTGTTGCAAATGAATTCAGTTTCTTTGGGACAAGGTCAAGAGCTATCTGTTTTATGATCCATTTTGCCTTATCTATTCCAGGGAACATTTCTGAGATTGGGCTTTGGGGATGATGATAAGGACAATACCAGCCTTCTTTGTGAACAGCACCTCTAGACTAGTGGCTGAGCAGTTGTTGGGTGGGCAGCAGCTTGTAGTCTTTTTGACTTACCTGTCCTGGCATCAAAAGGCAGTCTCAGAAGCTAGGAGAGCAGTGATGAGGGCACCAGTATCTTCAACATGCCATACTCAAAGTAGACCCTCAATTTCACAAGAGGGGATTAAGAATAGGACGGAATTCTCTACCTCTCTACCACACTTTCTTAAGTTTTGCTTTAGCAACAGAGAGCTTGGGGCAAGATGAGAAATGCTGGAATCTTCTTTCCAGGTGAAAGCCCTCCATCTGGATTCTGAGGGTGGGATCCTAGCTTTCTTGAGTTTAGCAACCCAGAGTGGAGTCTCTGCCATGTTGATCTAGAAGGAGAGAGGGGAAATTATTGGTTCAAATAATAGACTCTCACCTTTCTAATTGAATTTTTGTAGATGTGTAGATATTTCTTAATTTGTTATTACCCCTTAGGATCATTTACAGAAGCTTTAAAATTCCTGTGTATAATTTTTTATCAGTTTCACTGGAAAAGAGTTCAGAGAAGCTCCTCATACTCTTTTGTTGGGAGGTAAATATGTTGATTTGAATTGACTGAAAGAGGAATCCTGTCTTAAGTGCCAAATTTTGACTTCTGAGGTCCCATCCAATGCAATTATTCTGTCTCCTTTTCTTTGTTCCTTACATTAATTTCTTTTAAATATTTCAAATCTAAAGTCTAGTGATCACATGCTTTTTCCCCAAGTTGTTCATATCATTTTTGTTTTTAAGGAACCATATTATATTGACTCATTCTTAAATGGTAAAATGAGTTTAACTTCCTCCTTCATTGTTGCATGAAAACATGGAAACATGTTCAGACTTAAAAAAATAACTGGAAAAATGTGAAAATTATTTTCTCTCATAATTATTATGTTTGAAGTTTATATGATATATTAAGTATGAGTGACTTAAAAGATGAGCAATGTTAGATGATGAACCACAAGACAGTCACAATTTCAGAAAAGTGAGATATCTCCTTAGATAAATGTGTGTCAGACACCAAACACAAAGACTATGATAAGCCCACCTATTTGATTAGTCTTGAATGCATGAAAATTGACTTGTATGTTGCTGAAATATCACAAAAATTAAAACTTATATCTGTAATACTATTAATTCATAGGAAGATTTTAAGAGTGACTTAGACTTATTGCAAAGGTGAAAATGAATAAAATATAATAGCTTGAGTCAGTTTACATGCTGCTTTAGAAACATACATTAGTTTTACTTTATATCTTTCCAGAAGACAGGTGGTTATTAGCTAAGTTTTAAAATGAAACTTGTATACTAACCAAGTAACAAGCAAAATGCTCAATATTACATTGGCATAATTTAACAACTGCAATTACTGGACAAAGCGGTATATGAAATTAATAATCTTTGCATGCAGAACTTCTAAACATATACTGTAGCGATTGGGAGAGGTGTATTAAGCTTAAATCCACAATAATATCTAATAAATTTTCTCCTCAAATTACTAACTCAATCTCTAGTATAAAATGAGGGTATTATCATTTCAAGAGTTAAGAGAGTTACTAAGTACCTCATTTTCTACTAGTAGATTTTTAATTACAGGGAGAATTGAGCTTGTGAAATAATGGACATACTAATTTTTTGCTTCAAAATACAATCATCATATAAACTGTTTAATTCTTAATTGTTGTTAAGCCAGATAATTGTGACAGTAGTGTTGACTTTAGAAAGTTTTTTTTTTTAATCAGAAGCTGAAATTGGATGGATGTTCACATGCTTTAGTTATATAAATTATGTAACTTTTTGAGATAAGAACTGTTGTATTGAAAATAATAAATTGCTATGAAAATACTAATAGTTGGCATTTATAAAGTTATATAGTTCAACTCAGTTTGAAATGGTTTGCAATCAATTTTTAATTCTTAACTCATATTTCTTATGCAGCTTGCTATTAAAACTGTTCTAGTTGAAAAAGATAATATCTCTATTTCCATTTTAGTAGATTACCTTAGTAGCATAGAACTCAGCATCCAAGTAAGAGTCCTGCTTGTCATGTCTAATGAGTGCTGCTTGGAAGCTGATGGCAGAATATTAGCATTGTTCAAATTTATATGATCAGCCTATCCTATTTAGACTCATTTGCAGTGATAGATAGATTAATAAGACTTCCTTGTACTTGTTTCCTTCTTTATACCTTTTAAAGCAAAATAGCTGAATCTTCTGAAGATTTGAAAGAATGATCGTATAAATTATTTTGGTTCATTCTTAGCTCCCATCAGAAACTATCAGCATCTTCAGAGTGAAAAACAGAATATAATTTCAAAGTCAAATTAGACTTAGAGGAGGGGAAAAATAACTGGATAAGACAGCTTAAAGCAGCAGAGGAAGAATAGCTAAATCATAATAAAGTTTGAAGTGCATTATTTTAGATAATAAATCATTAAACATAATTTTAAAGGGATAGTTATTAATACGTGACATAAGTACTATCAAGTTATTATAATGTTTATATATTATTATAAGTATAATTATTATTGGAAGAGGCAGTAGAAGAGATCATCATAGGATTAGTTTCCCACACTGACCCTAACAAATATTTACATCCTAGGAAAAGAAAAATGTGTAATTAGAAAGTTAAAGATCAATATAATAGAGAAGTACAAAAGACTTATTGGGATAAGAGTATCAAGCAGAATGACACAATAGAATCCTTGAATGATAGGGTTAAGAAGGATTACACTGTGCTCTCAAAGATTCTGTGCTTTTGAAAGCCAGGGAAATAAGAATCTGCTCAGAGAGTTTTGTTATCACCTAAGACATTTGCAACACTGACTTCATTGGCATTGAGATGTTTCTGTGACTTCGTGGGCTGCAGACATTTATGAGTAGACTAGTGTACATTACTCATGAGCACAGATGGGATGCCCTGATATAATAAACAGTGATATTTTGAGATGACAAACAATTTTTGTTAGGTAAGACTTAGAGGCATGCCTTTTTTGAGAATGAAATTTAGACAGTGATTTATGCCCATAATCTGATGAAGCATGAGGATAGGAGGTTTCAGTAGTGTATTAAAAATGTAGTATCCAAAAGCATAATCTATTTGGAAGGGGAAAAATCATGGAAAACTAATTACAGTTCAAGCCTGGCAGTTACTTAAGTCAATTCTGCCTTCATTCCTTTGGGCANTTTTTTTTTTTAATCAGAAGCTGAAATTGGATGGATGTTCACATGCTTTAGTTATATAAATTATGTAACTTTTTGAGATAAGAACTGTTGTATTGAAAATAATAAATTGCTATGAAAATACTAATAGTTGGCATTTATAAAGTTATATAGTTCAACTCAGTTTGAAATGGTTTGCAATCAATTTTTAATTCTTAACTCATATTTCTTATGCAGCTTGCTATTAAAACTGTTCTAGTTGAAAAAGATAATATCTCTATTTCCATTTTAGTAGATTACCTTAGTAGCATAGAACTCAGCATCCAAGTAAGAGTCCTGCTTGTCATGTCTAATGAGTGCTGCTTGGAAGCTGATGGCAGAATATTAGCATTGTTCAAATTTATATGATCAGCCTATCCTATTTAGACTCATTTGCAGTGATAGATAGATTAATAAGACTTCCTTGTACTTGTTTCCTTCTTTATACCTTTTAAAGCAAAATAGCTGAATCTTCTGAAGATTTGAAAGAATGATCGTATAAATTATTTTGGTTCATTCTTAGCTCCCATCAGAAACTATCAGCATCTTCAGAGTGAAAAACAGAATATAATTTCAAAGTCAAATTAGACTTAGAGGAGGGGAAAAATAACTGGATAAGACAGCTTAAAGCAGCAGAGGAAGAATAGCTAAATCATAATAAAGTTTGAAGTGCATTATTTTAGATAATAAATCATTAAACATAATTTTAAAGGGATAGTTATTAATACGTGACATAAGTACTATCAAGTTATTATAATGTTTATATATTATTATAAGTATAATTATTATTGGAAGAGGCAGTAGAAGAGATCATCATAGGATTAGTTTCCCACACTGACCCTAACAAATATTTACATCCTAGGAAAAGAAAAATGTGTAATTAGAAAGTTAAAGATCAATATAATAGAGAAGTACAAAAGACTTATTGGGATAAGAGTATCAAGCAGAATGACACAATAGAATCCTTGAATGATAGGGTTAAGAAGGATTACACTGTGCTCTCAAAGATTCTGTGCTTTTGAAAGCCAGGGAAATAAGAATCTGCTCAGAGAGTTTTGTTATCACCTAAGACATTTGCAACACTGACTTCATTGGCATTGAGATGTTTCTGTGACTTCGTGGGCTGCAGACATTTATGAGTAGACTAGTGTACATTACTCATGAGCACAGATGGGATGCCCTGATATAATAAACAGTGATATTTTGAGATGACAAACAATTTTTGTTAGGTAAGACTTAGAGGCATGCCTTTTTTGAGAATGAAATTTAGACAGTGATTTATGCCCATAATCTGATGAAGCATGAGGATAGGAGGTTTCAGTAGTGTATTAAAAATGTAGTATCCAAAAGCATAATCTATTTGGAAGGGGAAAAATCATGGAAAACTAATTACAGTTCAAGCCTGGCAGTTACTTAAGTCAATTCTGCCTTCATTCCTTTGGGCAGAGATGCATAACACAAACCCAAATGACTGCACAAGGAGAAAGCAAATGAACTCAGCCACATATCTCAGGATACACATTAACAAAAAACTAAGGTATCAATATTCAGCAAAAATGCAAATAGTTACTAAGCATATAAAGATGTTCAAATTCACTGTGTATGTAATAAAAAATTCAAGCAAAATATGTTGAGAAATTACTCTTAGGAAACATGTATGAAATTCATTTCAGCACAAACATTTTGAGGTTTTTAATTGAAGAATTTTAAAAATCTTTTAACATAGTTACTTGATTTCAACATCTTTTTATAAAATAATATGAAATGTAGACAAATATTTATGAGTAAATATGCCATTATAATGTCATCTGAAGCATTGACTGGGTTGAATTTTTAATAATGTTATTTCTAAATGCATGAGTTATAAGTTTTTTCTTCTTTTTTTGTATTTGTTTATGTTATGAAAATTCACTGATATTAGATTATGTTATTTTTATGTATTTTTAATGAAGGGACAAAAACCAGTTTCATCAGTAAGGATTAAGTTCAGCTTGAATAAAGGAAACACAAAATAAAAATGACACCCCAGAGCAGAAATAGTGTTCTCAGTAAAAAGGAGACACGTAGAAGGGACTGACTGAATGGTAGCTCGGTTTCATGAGATTCTCAGAGGCCTTGCTTATTTCTACAACACCTTTTCAGCATGCATCTAAAATAAACATCATCTTCATGGTGGGTAGGTCGGTAGGTGCCAAATATGCTCCTGGAGATTAGTGGAGAAATAACTCCAGAAAGAATGAAGAGACAGAATCAAAGAAAAAACAACACCCAGCTGTGAATCTGACTGTGATGGAAGTAAAGTCTGATGCTGTAAAGAGCAATATTGCATAGGAACCTGGAATGTAAGGTCCATGAATCAAGGCAAATTGGAAAAAGTCAAACAGAAGACAACAAAAATGAACATTGACATTCTAGGAATCAGCAAACTAAGATGGACCAGAATGGGTGAATTGAACTCAGATGACCATTATATCTACTACTGTGGGCAGGAATCCCTTAGAAAAAATGGAGTAGACATCATAGCCAAAAAGTCCAAAATGCAGTACTTTGATGCAATCTCAAAAACGACAGAATGATCTGTTTGTTTCCAAGGCAAACCATTCAATATCATGGTGATCCAAGCCTATGCCCCAACCAGTAACGCTGAAGAAGCTGAAGTTGAACAGTTTTATGAAGACCTACAAGACCTTTTAGAACTAACACCCCTAAAAGATGTCCTTTTCATTATAGGAGGACTGGAATGCAAAAGTAGGAAGTCAAGAAACACCTGCAGTAACAGGCAAATTTGGCAGGGCAAAGGCTCTTAGAGTTTTTTGCCAAGAGAACACATTGGTCATAGCAAACACCCTCTTCCAACAACACAAGAGAAGACTCCATACATGGACATCACCAGATGGTCAATACCACGATCAGATTGATTATATTCTTTGCAGCCCAAGATTGAGAAACTCTATACAGTCACCAAAAAAAAAAAAAAAGCCCGGGAGCTGACTCTGGCTCAAATCATGAACTCCTTATAGCCAAATTCAGGCTGAAATTGAAGAAAGTTGGAAGAACCACTAGACCATTCATGCATAACCTAAATCAAATCCCTTATGATTATACAGGGGAAGTGAGAAATAAATTTAAGGGACTATATCTGATAGAGTGCTTGATGAACTATGAATGGAGGTTCATTACATTGTACAGGAGACAGTTATCAAGACCATCTCCAAGAAATAGAAATGCAAAGAAAAAAAAATAGCTGTCTGAGGAGGCCTTATAAATAGCTGTGAAAAGGGAAGTGAAAAGCAAAGGAGAAAAGGAATGATATAAGCATCTGAATGTAGAGTTCCAAAGAATAGCAAGGAGAGATAAGAAAGCCTTCTTCAGTGATCAGTTCAAAGAAATAGAGGAAAACAATAAAACAGCAAAAACTAGAGATCTTTTTAAGTAAATTAGAGATACTAAGGGAACATTTCATGAAAAGATGGGCTCAATAATGGACATAAATGGTATGAACATAAAAGAAGCAGAAGATATTAAAAAGAGATGGAAAGAATAAACAGAAGAACTGTACAAAAAAGATCTTCATGACCCAGATAATCACAATGGTGTGATCATTCACCTAGAGCCAGACATCCTGGAATGTGAAGTCAAGTGGGCCTCAGGAAGTATCACTACAAATAAAGCTAGTGGAAGTAATGGAGTTCAAGTTGAGCTATTTCAAATCCTAAAAGATGATGCTGTGAAAGTGCTGCACTCAATATGTCAGCAAATTTGGAAAACTCAGCAGTGGCTGGACTGGAAAAAGTCAGTTTTCATTCCAGTCCCAAAGAAAGGCAATGCCAAAGAATGCTCATACTACCGCACAACTGCACTCATTTCACATGCTACTAAAGAAATGCTCAAAATTCTCCAAGCCAGGCTTCAGCAATATGTGAACCATGAACTTCCAGATGTGCAAGCTGGTTTTAGAAAAAGCAGAGGAACCAGAGATCAAATTGCCAACATTCACTGGATCATGGAAAAAGGAAGAGTTCCAGAAAAAACATCTATTTCTGCTTTATTGACTATACCAAAGCCTTTGACTGTATGGATGACAATAAACTGTGGAAAATTCTGAAAGAGATGAGAATACCAGACCACCTGGCATGCCTCTTGACTAATATGTATGCAGGTCAGAAAACAACAGTTAGAACTGGACATGGAACAACAGACTGGTTCCAAATAGGAAAAGGAGTACATCAAGGCTGTATATTATCACCCTGCTTATTTGACTTCTATGCAGAGTACATCATGATAAACGCTGGACTGGAGAAAGCACAAGCTGGAATCAAGTTGGCTAGGAGAAATATCAATAAAGTCAGATATGCAGATGATATCATCCTTATGGCAGAAAGTGAAGAACTAAAGAGCTTGTTGATGAAAGTGAAAGAGGAGAGTGAAAAAGGTGGCTTGAAACTCAACATTTAGAAAACGAAGATCTTGGCATCTGGTTCGATCACTTCATGGGAAATAGATTGGGAAATAGTGGAAACAGTGTCAGACTTTATTTTTCTGGGCTCTAAAATCAGTGTAGATGGTGATTGCAGCCATGAAATTATAAGATGTTTATTCCTTCGAAGGAAAGTTATGACCAACCTAGATTATATATTACAAAGCAGAGACATTACTTTGTCAACAAAGTCCATCTAGTCAAGGCTATGGTTTTTCCAGTAGTTATGTATGGACGTGAGAGTTGGACTATAAGGAAAGCTGAGCACAGAAGAATTGTTACTTGTGTTGGAGAAGACTCTTGAGAATTCCTTGAACTGCAAGGAGATCCAACCAGTCAATCCTAAAGGAAATCAGTCCTGGGTGTTCATTGGAAAGACTGATGTTGAAGCTGAAAAGCCAATATTTTGGCCACCTAATGTAAAGAGCTGACTCATTTTAAAATACCCTGATGTTGGACAGGTTGAAGGCAGGAGGTGTAGGGGACGACAGAGGATGAGATGGTTAGATGGCATCACCCACTCAATGGACATGAGTTTGGGTAAACTCCAGGAGTTGGTGATGGATTGGGAGGGCTGCCGTGCTGCAGTTCTTGGGATCTCAAAGGATCAGAGATGACTGAGCAACTGAACTGAGTTGACTTGTCCTAGTGCTGCATTTCTCGGGGTCTCAAAGAATCAGAGACGACTGAGCAACTGAACTGAATTGAACTGACTTGTCCTATTGTAGCAATCATGGTAAATTAAACAGGAAACTGGTGATTGGCAAGAAAGCATTGCAGAGTGAAATAAACCTCATTATTTTTACTATGTATATGTATATATAAACAAATATCAAGATATCTGAATAATTTAAATCACTCTGTTGATGAAGAATATAAATTTTAATGTTTAGACTAAAGTGTTTTAAATCACAACCAGATTGTAAAAGAATCTTTGAAAGAGAAAATGAAGATAAATTCTGAAAAACAGTTTTATAGTAAGAGATAAAATAAGGTAAATTTTCATTTAGTGTGTTCAGTGAAATATCCAGTTGAAAATCCAGACAGGACATTGTCAGAATATACATGAATCATATTTAGGAAAGAAAATATTGAAAGTCTAGGAGCATTAAAATGCTACCTAAGAACTTTATCATTAATTACATCCAGTTTATTAAAATTGAACAGTAAGAAAATCTAAAANAGTTGAAAATCCAGACAGGACATTGTCAGAATATACATGAATCATATTTAGGAAAGAAAATATTGAAAGTCTAGGAGCATTAAAATGCTACCTAAGAACTTTATCATTAATTACATCCAGTTTATTAAAATTGAACAGTAAGAAAATCTAAAAGTAGATTGTCTAGATGACAAGAATTAAGTCAAGATCTCATGAAATGACTTTTTCCCATATGAAGTTATTATAATTGTAAGTCTATAATGCAGTAGAGACAGAGAGAGAGCACCTGAGTGAGTGAGAGCAAAGTATCTTGTAGCTCATTATGAGATACATTTAAATACTCTAAGTAATTTCTCAGTCCATTTTGAGGAGGAAGTAAAATAATAAAACTGTCAAGTATCAGATTTAGTCCTTTGGTGGTAGTGATTTTGTTTTATTTTCTGTAATTAAACCTGTTTACTCATTTCCTGGGATTTTTCAGCAGGTATAAAAGTAGTTTAAGAAACTTAATTGTATTGAATATTTTTAGAAGGATGTGATTTTTTCATTGCCATTCATTTGTTTTATTTGCATATTATGATGGCCTTGTCTATTTTCCAATTAGTTTCCCCTGCTTTTAGATGTCAAGTGATTCTCACAGAAAAGTCTCAATGTATTTTATTATAGGTTTTATAAAAATGCTCTATCTAGCAGATAATTGCACATTCTAAGACACTTTTATAAGCTTTTACTTCATAGCCCATGAAGCTCAATATTTTGTGAATTTATAGTCCATGAAATAGAGAGCTGGTATCGCAATAAGTTAAACCATTTAGATTTCAAAAATGAGTGTTAATTCTGAGATTCATTGTGCCATAGGCCAATTGTCTAATGAGTTGGAGAGTAATTTCATTTTTATATATTTAGGACTGAGTCTATTACACAAACAAAGTTTTACTGGCTACAAACTCTGAGACTAAAGAAATTGGATAAAATGAGGAGTAAGTTCTCATCTGTAATTTCAGTCACTATGGAGACAGGCATATTCCTGTATCCTGAGATTTATGTAACCCATGGTGAGGTTTGAGAAAACCTTGATCTACTGTTAAATATAAATAAATGTAAGATGTATCAAAAGTAAAGTCAATAAAAGTGCATCAACTCAAGTCCATAAAATCATGGAGTATTCAATAGACTGGCTCTTATTTTGGAGAAAGACTAAATCCTTCTTCTAACCTATGTGAAAGGAATTAATACCTGTGGAAAATACACATTTAACATTGATGCAGATTTATAATACAGTGCATGGCTGAAAGGAATGTGCTCCTATGTATGTTCCATGAAATATGGGACTAGTTTTGCTACAAATTAAAAAGAACTCTGTGAAAGAGAACTCTGGATATTAAAACATGAAAAACTTTATTAAAGCAAGTTAAACATTTTGTTTTAATTTTATTGAAGTATAGTTGATTTATAATGTTGTGTTCATTTCTTCTGTACAGCCAAGTGACTCAGATATACATACATATGTATTACTTTTCATATTCTCCATTATGGTTTGTCACAGAATATTGAATATATTTCCCTGTGCTATGCAGTATGCCCTTGTTGTTTATCCATCCTACATATAATATTTTCCCTCTACAAACTATTCAGGCAGGATATCTTAGAGATCTAAGTGTGCTATGTGCAGGGCAAACCTCTAAGAGGGTGACAGATGTTGCACTATCTCCCAAACCCATTTCACTACGGAACTCACTATTCATAGAGCTTCACCTAGGAGTAGCATTATATCAGTTCAGTTCAGTTCAGTCA
>SJYX01016963.1:0-13292 GCA_006410675.1 Oreotragus oreotragus
CGACGAGTCTCTACCGGGCCCTTGCGGAGGAGCCCAGGAGGCCAGCCATAGGGGGCTGCCAAGAGAAATAAATAAGGGAGAAGGAGGGCTTGAGGGTTTCCCAGATAGCCCTAAAGGTAAAGAAAATGAAAGGTGCTCAGTCATGTCTGACTCTTTGAGGCCCCATGGACTATATAGTCCACGGAATTCTCCAGGCCAGATCCTGGAGTGGGTGCCTTTCCCCTCTCTGGGGGATCTTCCCGACCCAGGAATCGAATCCAGGTCTCCCGCAGCGCAGGCAGATTCTTTACCAACTGAGCTATCAGGGAAGCCCTCAACGGTAAAGAACCCGCCTGCTAATGCAGGAGGCATGAGAGATGCGGGTTTGATCCCTGAGTCAGGAAGATGCCCTGGAGGCGGGCATCGCTACCCTCTCCCGTATTCTAGCCAGGAGAATCCCATGGACAGGGGAGCTGGCGGGCTACAGTCCATGGGGTCACACAGGCAGACCGCACTGAAGCGGCTGAGCATGCACTCAGGGGGTAGAGGATGCTCACAGCAGAGCTGGGAGCAAGGAGAGGGAGGCTTCACGGAGGGCCTCGAGGCCAGGTTTGAATCAGCTCACAAAAAGGACACCGGTCTGCTCATTCTCTAAGGACGATGCACTGGAATGTTGAGAAGACACTCACAGAAGGAATAGTCAAGGGGGAACCAGGCAGCTGTTACAGACTGAGTGGTACCCACTCCCCCGCCCAGATTCACATGTTAACCTTATAAGCCTCAGTACCTCAGAAAGGGGCTGTGCTTGGACGCAGGGCCTTTAAAGAGCTGGTGAAGTTAGAATGAGGACGGTAGGGTGGACCCTAGCCCGCTAGGACCGGAGTCCTTAGAAGAAGATGAGACAAGGACTCAGAACCACACGGAGGGTAGGCTACGCGAAGACGGGGAGACGCAGCCATCTGCAAGCCAGGGAGAGAGGCTTCTAGAAGCGACCGCGCTAACCCCTTGGTCATGGACCTCTGGCCTCCAGAACTCTGAGGAAATTTCTGCTGTCCAAGTCCCCTAGCCTGTGGTGAGCTGTTACAGCAGCAAATACGGTAGCATTCAAAGAAGATAGAACTGGCCACTTTTTATGGTTCTTACAACAAAACTACTGTTGTTTACATTCCTCAACTATTTTGGCTGCTCAGAAAAGCAGAGCTGATGGCATCATCTCAGTCAGGGTTTACTTCAGAGTTGCTGCCCTCTGATTTATCTTTTCGTCCCTAATTCCGTTGGTTTTTTGGTGCCTTCTCCTGAAATGCTGCTGATCTAAGTTTGTTCGCAGTCTTCCGTTTTTATTGCTAGCTGACAAACTTACCACCTGGGAGAGCTTAATTTACATTTTTTTTTATAACTAGTGCAATTTAAGAAACCACAGCTAAAGGCTATTCAGTCTTTACATTTGCACGTCTTCACAAGATTCACAAAAATCCGGAGACCACAGAAGCTTATTAACCTTTCTAAGCCATCAAGTTGATTTTCCTTGCTTTAAGCCAGAACCCTATTAACCTATCCCAGGAAATGAGAATTGCTTCATTTAAAAATGATTCCACAGAGGGAGATTCCACAAGTTTCCTGAGCAAGACGTTACAGCTCTGACTGAATGAGTCAAGTAATACAACGCCCAGCTCAGCTCTCCGTGCCTGACTCAGACAGGCCGGGACTTTCTCAGGTCTCGCCTTCAGAATGATGCAACACTTGCAGTGGCGATTCCTCCAGAATAAAGCAGCGATTGGGGACTACTTGTGAAGAGTCATATTAATATATAACTGTGGTGGTCAGGGTGGTGGGGCTTGGGGCAAGTAGAGGAAGCCTTTGCCAAATGGATCTGAATTGGGGCTTTCCTGGAGATCCAGTGGTAAATTACGAACATGGAGGGACAGGTTGGAAGAAAGATATATTTGTCAGAGTACTTGGCCTGTGCTGTGCAGCTGGTCACAGCTGGCTTCTGTGTAGGGGCAGCATGGCCATGGGGTAGACTGTCTTACCAGTGGGATGGGCTTCTTCTAGAAAGTCACTCTTACTGGTGGGAGTCATGTTTTAATCATTTATTTGTGCAGCCAGCATTCACAGAATGTCTGTTAGGTGCCAGAAATTAGACATGATACAGACCAGGGCAGGCTCTATGTTAATATGTCTTTATTAGGAAGAAGAAGAAAGAGGCAGCGGTGGAGGAACCTTTTCTGTACATTGACTCACATTTTGTGGGTCAGGTTTCTCGAGAAACAGCATCTGAGATGCTGAGAGCTACCTGCCGAGTGTTCAAAGAGGAGGGCTCAAGAGGGAGGGGGCAGAAGAACCGGAAGGGCAGCGCAGCTGCGTGCCATCAGCTGCTCTCGCACTCCAGGAAGGAGCCCTGGAGCTCGCTCTGCCTTCAGAGTTGTCCTGGAGCCCAGCCTCTGGGGCCCAGGTCCGCCGGTCACTGGCCTTAAGCCCTGGTCCGGGTGGCTCCCTTCTGCTGAGGATAGCTGTGGGACAGGCGCTCATCTGTGAGGCATCAGCAGGCAACCCTCCTCCCAGGAGCTGGGGATTGAGTACCTTGAGGCTGGGAAGGGTGGGAGTCCATTCGCCACACCACACAGCCACTACGCACGAGGCACAGAGAAGGTAGGTAACCCACTCAGGAGCACACGGCAAGTGAGGGGCACCCAGGAAGCTAGGCCTTCCTTCAGCCCCTAGTCTTTATACTGTGCAGAGTGAACCTACCCAAAGGCTGTCGTGGTTACTCAATAAATTGCAGTTCTTTTATTTGGGTGCTGGTGGGGACTCTCCCCTATCAGCCCACATTCTTTCCACTCTCTGAGAGGTAAAACAGTGATCTCACGTGTTTTTGTGGAATAGACAGTTAAGTGTATTTCTGACTCTGTTGAGCTTGAGAGTGAATATATTAGACAGATGATGGAAATCAGAGGTTGGTCCCAAGAATGGAAGTGGGCTCTGGATACTGTAAATGAATCCCTGTCTTCTCACTGTTCGTGGGCTACCTTGGACTTTGGACGATGAAATGTCCCCAAGCATCTCTCTTCCCCTGGCCCTGCTCTGCCATCCCCAAGGACCTACGGGCTGGAGTTGCTGTTGTCATCCTGAGAGCTTGAAAGTGAAAGGAAAGTAGCTTAGTCGTATCTGACTCTTTGTGACCCGATGGACTGTAGCCCACCAGGCTCCTCTGTCCATGGGATTCTCCAGGCAAGAATCCTGGAGTAGGTTGCCATTTCCTCCTCCAAGGGATCTTCCTGACCCAGGGATCAAGCCTGGGTCTCCTGAACTGGCCGGCAGATTCTTCACCATCTGAGCCACCAGGGAAGCCAAAGAGCCAGAGAGCTTGGTGATACTCGAGTCAGAGCTGCCTGACGGGCAACTTTATATGAAGAGCGGAGGGAAAGGTCAGTGCCTCTGTCGTGAAGTGGGGTGCGGGAAACAGGAAGGGGCTCGCCCAGAATCTCCCCTGGAGATCCCAGTTATGAGGTGCCACCTCCAACCACATTTCAGAAATAAGTTTATTTTTCAAAAGAGGAAAATCCAGCAAACTCCATGAATTCTGCAAGCCAATTTAAATTGTAGCTGAAAATTCCCTCTATCTCCTCTCCCCAGCTTGCATTCCCTGGATGGAAGTGAAGCCGACAGAGTGGAGGGACGTAACGTTGATGGAAGATCCAGGCTCTGGAAGCCTAGCCAACATGAGCACCTGGAGGGTGTCCGACGGCACTGCCTGGTCCCCACGCCTACCTTCTGGGAGCTTTCCCATTCCGTGGAATTCACTGCCCTCTACTTGAGCCTGCAGACTCTCCCCTAGGGTGCCCCCCCCCACCCCCTTGACCATCCACTGGACATCTGTTACATAGATAAAGCAGTGATTCCACTGGGGGCCTCTGCCAGCTGGGGAGTTAGAGCACGAAGCCCATGGAGGCAGATACTTGAGCAATGAGGCAGGTGGGTGATCCTTGCCTGAATCCATGACCCAGCACCCATGGTGCTCAGGGAGGGGACTGATGTCCCACAACATCCCCTCCCCTCAGCCCCACCCCTGTTCCAGCTGAGATGACTAGAAACTCACCAGCACTCTCCCATCTTCTCATCCCACTGTTTACTGCTTAACACCATTCTGGGCGCTTCCCTTGTCCCTCACAGTCTGTGGTTAAGCACTATTTTTATTTCTGTCTGACAGATTTGGAAGTAAGAGACAAAGAAATACTCAGCCCGGGGTCAGGAGTGGTAGAACTGAGGAGCTGCCCCCATATCCCATGCTCCTAGAGGCCATGGTGATAACCACTAGGCTGCGCTGCCTTCCCTCTCCACAGAGAATCGGCTGCCTCTTCCCTGGGTCAGTTTACTCCCTCGGAGACTCACATCTCTCCTCTCCTTCCTCTGCTCTCCTCAGGCACCAGGCAGGAATCGGTCAGGGTGACCAGTTCTCCATGAAATTTCCACAAATCACCTCACACCCCAGGCATCAATCCTTGAATCCCTTGAGGTGGCCTCAGAAAGAAATGGGACACTCCTAGAATTCTGACTTGTATTAAGTCAGACTTTGTTCTCAGGGTCCATAATGGATATTCAGCCCACTAGAAAAGGCTTTGTCTACAATGCAGGAGACCCAGGTTCGATCCCTGGGTTGGGAAGATCCCCTGGAGAAGGAAATGGCAATCCACTCCAGGACTATTGCCTGGAAAATCCCATGAACAGAAGAGCCTAGTAGGCTACAGTCCATGGGGTCGCAAAGAGTCGGACACGACTGAGCGACTTCACTTCACTTCACTTCAAAGAAGTGCAGGCATGCTAAGTCACTTGAGTCGTGTCTGACCCTTTGTGACCCCATGGACTTAGCCCACCAGGATCCTCTGTCCATAGGATTCTCCAGGCAAGAAGACTGAAGTTGGTTGTCATGCCTTCCTCCAGGGGATCTTTCTGACCCAGGGATCGAACCCCTATCTCTCATGTCTCCTGAATTGGCAGGCAGTTCTTTACCACTAAGAAGCCTCCTGGGAAGCTCCATTTAAAGGGGAGGGGTGTAAAGTTCCTGGAAGCAGGATGGGGTACTGACTTCAGTAAATTTACTTAAAATAAATCCAAGAGTGTTATAGTAAGTTATGAGACCTCCGTGACTTTATAAATGCAACCGTTAGTTAATTAGTCATTTGCTAACACTAATCATTAGGAAACACAATCCTTTAAGACCTCAAGAGCTACAAATTTTAAGGCCCAGTATTTCACGTGAAGTCACATTTTTGAAGTCTGACCTTAAATTAATCCTCTAAAACATATTCAACCCATCTTTATCAATTGGAAAATGCTTCATTAAGTCACACTTTCAAGATGACACCTAACAAAAAGGAAACAGCCACAGGTAAGCCCCTCTCTGCCCATTTGAAGGACCTGAAGCTGTTTGAAGAGACTGTACTGCTCAGGAATGCAGAAAAGTCTGAGGTCAAGTCCAGTCAATATAGGAAGGCATCAAGTTTTTATTATGGGATAATCTGTGCTCATCACTATAGCAAATACAATGTATAGTCCTAGAACGTTAGGGCTGGTGAAGACTTCAGAGATCAAACTCCTGTTCTAGAGCTATTTACAAACTGATTGAAATGTTAAGAATCACACGTGGGTGGAGACGTGCAAACAATACATAAATAAGCAGAGACTAACAGATGCTGGAAAAACTCAGGGAAAGGGAAAAACAAATCTGGAAAAAACAAAGTGGCTCAGCAGAGATTTTTAAGGAAGATCTGAGATTTCAGGTGGTCTGGGAAAACAGCAACGTGGTGGAGAAGCAGGGGGGCCTTTCATTCAAGGATGGTGTGACTGTGGATAGAGCAGTGACCGCAGAAAGCCTGGGGACCAACACTGGAGAAGACACAGGGCTTCCTGGAGAAGGGACCAGCCTTACTGGGGAGGGGCGCGCCAGAAAGAGAGCGAAGTAGGCAGGTGAGCTCCTAGATCAGGACTTTTGATTGATCCTGTGAGGGAGGAGGGAGCCACTCTAGCTTCTTGAATAGCTGACCGCACTTCTCAGTCAGGCTCACGATGTTTGAAACAAAATAAAACCAAAACCATTTGTCGGGAAGATTAATCTGAAATCTGAGTGATGGATGGTTGCACTGATAGTGAGAGGACAGTGAAGAGATGATCTAGTCATCTAGGTACCAATTAATAATGAGAAAGGTGATATGACTAGGGAAGAAGGGGAGAACTTAGCAAGAGGGAAAACAGGACTTTTAGTGGCTCATTACTTGTATGTGGCTCATACTTGAAGTCACATATTTGAAATCTGACCTTCAATTAATCCTCTAAAAACATTTTTAACCCATCTTTATCAGCTGGAAAATGCTTCATTAAGTCACACTTTCAAGGTGACACCTAACAAAAAGGAAACAGCCACAGGTAAGCCCCTCTCTGCCCATTTCAAAGGGCCCGAACATGTCCAAAGAGACTATACTGTTCAGGAATGCAGAAAAGTCTTCCTTTTGAGACTCAGGGAATTAGCACTAGGAAATGTGTCTTTGACAGATGAGTGTCTTTCTCCGTTCTTGGAAACGTGATGGCTCTGGGACATGTAACTGAGCTAGACGTCAGTAAGCTGGTTTGAGGGAGTAGGTGATGAGTCCGCTCTTAGCCATGCTTAGAGTAAAACCTGAGTGCCGAAGAATTGATGCTTTTGAACTGTGGTGTTGGAGAAGACTCTTGAGAGCCCCTTGGATATGACCAACCTAGACAGCATGTTAAAAAGCAGAGATATTACTTTGCCAACAAAGGTCCATCTAGTCAAAGCTGTGGTTTTTCCAGTAGTCATGTATGGATGTGAGAGTTGGACTATAAAGAAAGCTGAGTGCTGAAGAATTGATGCTTTTGAACTGTGGTGTTGGAGAAGACTCTTGAGAGCCCCTTGGACTGCAAGGAGATCCAATCAGTCCATCCTAAAGGAAATCAGTCCTGAATGTTCATTGGAAGGACTGATGTTGAAGCGGAAACTCCAATATTCTGGCCACCTGATGTGAAGAGCTGACTCATAGGAAAAGACCCTGATACTGGGAAAGATTGAAGACAGGAGGAGAAGGGAACAACAGAGGATGAGATGGTTGGATGGCATCACCGACTCAATGGCCATGAGTTTGAGTAAACTTTGGGAGTTGGTGATGGACAGGGAGGCCTGGAGTGCTGCAGTCCATGGGGTCACAAAGAGTAGGACATGACTGAGCGACTGAAGTAACTCACTGACTAATATCTGATTCCAGCTGTTGTATGGCAGAATCCAACACAACGTTGTAAAACAATTATCTTCCAGTTAAATTTTTTTAAAATAACAATTTTTAATAATTTTTTTAAAAAAAGAGATAAGATTTTTTAAAAAAGAATTTTAAAAAGTGTTTCACAATTAGTCAACACAAGAGGTAGCTATGGATAACTCCCAAAGTGGGTTTCTCAGAGCAAATTGCCAAACAAAAGAGAATGCCCCAACTCACAAACTATGAAGAAGAAAGATAATGGAATTTTGTACTGGATAAAATCAAAGGGTGTTAACATGTAAGGCACTGATATTAGAGACAAATAGCTTGCTTCCTGATGCGTACTTACCAGATTAAGCAATGTTAGGTACTTCCATTTTCCCCCATTCAGAAAGATTTGGGATTTCCGCGGATCCTCTCCTTCTTGTGCGATATAAAAGTTGAGGAAGATATACCAGCTCAGGACAAACAAGTGGTATGTGCACGTAGACATCCTCGTCATGGCTAGGTCTAAGCGGAGAGCCTTGAGCAGCTTCCTTCCAGAGTCTCTGTAACAGCTGAAGTCCTAGGGCAGGCCGGAGACGGAGCGCTGTAAAACACACCTCTCTGAGACTGACAACTTCAGCACAGCTGGGAAGCTTTGCGCATTTCAGTGTTTAGGCTTTGAAGAGGGCAGGGAGCGATGCAAGAAGCGCCCTTTGCACTATTTGGCTAGGGTGGGGCATAATTAAATGACCCCATCGGTAAGTCAAGTCTAGTGAAATACCCTCACGGCCAAATATTCTCTTTTCTGCCCTTTCCTTTGGGGAAAGGAAAGCGCGAGAAAGTTGCCGTAATATATCCTGAGAGAATGAGAATGAGGTTGGCAAACCTGATGGAAGAGATTGTGGGTACGTTTAGCACACATACGGGAGTAACTAGAAATGGGAAGGGTGTTGTAATCTTGCTCTGAAGGTCTCTGAGGCCCTCTGAAATCTGAAATAACCTTTGTTCCTCTATCGATCAGCCCCAGGGTTTTAGTTGCCCCTCCCCACTCCCGCAGATTTTTATCTGTATCCTAGAGAACCAAGAGTTACTGACAGCTGTCCCATACACTCTATTTGCAAAGGGATTTCTATTCCCTGGGAGGAAAGAAGTACAGCAAGAGGTCTGTAGCCAGAGAACCAGGAAAGAGACATGTGGCCCTGACCGCAACAAACCTGAGTTCGGACATCGCTGGAAGGGAATGAGGGTCTCTGCATTGTCTTGGAGGGGACAAGAATATGATCAGGCTGGGCAAAGTTTTCAGAACTGGGCCCTGCCATAAGCCCAACAGAGGGGACCTCAGAGAGGTCTGGAAGTGTCTACCTTGTGACATCACCAGCTCGTTTCCCCCGGGGCAGCTGGCTCGGAGGGTTCTGAGCAGATCCCTAAGGGAAGTGCTCCTGGTGCAGTTAGTAAGTCTGGAGTGGGCAGTGCTCAGTGATTTAATCAGAGCTTGCAGGAACTAGGGGAAAGAACAGCCGGCTGTACCTGGAGCACAAAACACAAGCAAGCCTACCTCCGAGGAACCACTGGATCCCAAACATCAGGTGCTTAACAGGAGGGAAGAGCAAGCCTGAGCACAGTATAGGGTCTGCGCTGGAACCATTCTCCAAGGAAAGGGTAGTCTGGGAAATGAGAAATATAAAATCCCACACACAGGCCCACAGCCTAAGTTAACACCGAATATAATAATATTGCCTAATGTAGTACTTAGCATGTGGGAGGTAATGTTCCAAGTGCTTTGTGCAACACTCTAAACACTGCCATGAAGTCCCTGCTATTGTAATCCTCATTTTCAGATGAGGAAATTGAAGCCCAAGCTGAATGCATTCAACAGAAACTAAGAGGCAGGTTGAGTTGCAGTCTGACCCCTAACCAGAGTGAAGTGAAAGTCGCTCAGTTGTGCCCAAGTCTGCGACCCCATGGACAGTAGCCCACCAGGCTCCTCTGTCTGTGGAGATTCTCCAGGCCAGAATACTGCAATGAGTAGCCGTTCCCTTCTCTGGGGAATCTTCCCAATCCAGGTATCGAACCCAGGTCTCCCACGTGGCAGGTGGATTCTTTACCCTCTGCGCCATCATGCCTGGCCACAAAGGAACCATACTTGCTCTGTACACCCTCAGACTCCCTTTGCAATATTTCTCCACTTCCTGTTAAGCCCGCTTTAATCCTCTACTTCTTCCATCAGAAAATTCTCTCAGAAAAGGGTCAGAGAGGTCTTAAAACTCGGTGCTCATGCGCGTGCCTGTGCTATGTCCCCCAGGGTGGATTCCTAGTAAGCATCATCACAGATCGAGGGACTTTCACCTCTTTATACAAAATCTCAAACACAGGTCTGCAGATGGGTAAGGATTTGAAGGAATATTGGGAAAGGAGAGGAGACAAAGGCCTCAGTCTCCCTGGCATTTCCCAGGGAGCTGGTCCAGCCCTTTGTCCATCTCACACTATATATCGACCGCAGTGATTTTGCCACCATCTTCATCTCTACCACTGCTTTCTAGCTTATGACCAAAATTTTATACTTCTAGTCCCAATCCTCTACCCATCCCCATCAAGCTTCAAACACATCTTTAGCTACGTGTTGGACATTCCCTCAATTAGTTAGATGCGCCCCAAACTCAAGATGTGTAAGATGAACTCACTACCTTGCCCCACACCTGACTATTCCCTCCCTTCTCTGTGCTTACGGACCCATTTTCTTCCTGGGAGTCCTCCTTGTTTCCTCTCTCTCAAGATGCCAAGTTCATCTCCCCAATCCAGCTCGAGTCAGTCCTCTTCTTTCCATTTCTCCTATAGCTACCCTAGTGCAGTCTTCATCTCTTTCCAGTACTACAGTAACTCTCTTCTGACTGGTTTTCCTAATTCTAGTCTCCTCCCTCAACTGTGTTTTCACACGGTCACGGAGTGACTCAACCTAAAATGCCAACCTTACAACATCTTTATCTCTCCCCAGCTCAGGTCCCTTTACTGTGTCGGTATCATTAATAGAATAATATCCAAGACCCGTAACTTGGTGAAGTGGCCCCTCTCACTTAGCTCTGATGCTCTTTCCTGCCTCACTCTTGTCTCATATTTAATGCTCCACCGACAACCCAAATTGGCAGAGTTTCCAATCACACCGGCCATGTCCCGTCCTGTGCCTTACCCTTAGTTTCTTCTCCCTGGTGGCCTCCTCCCAACATGTCTTTGACTTGGTATCCCATAACCATTTACTAATACAGCTCAGCAGTTTCCTTCTCTTAGAACCCTTAGCTGAACCGCTCCTCAATCAGGCCATGTTGAATAGCCACTTCCAGTCTTCCTTAATACCCTGTGCATCTCTGTCTTAGTGCTGTAACAAAGATACCACAGACTGAGTGGCTTATTAACAACAGAAACTTATTTACCTCAGTTTTGGAGGCTGGGAAGTCCAAGGCCAAGATGCCGGTAGATCCTGTCTGGCGAGAGCTTGCTTCCCAGACAGTCACACTGCTGCGCGTGTGGGAAGGGCCGACATCTCTCTGAGGCATCGTTTGTGGTGACTCTAGCCCCATCACCAGGGCTACAGCCTCTTGACGTAATCACCTTCATAAGATGACATCTCCCCAAACCGTCACTTTGGAGGTAAGATTTCAACTCATGAATTTTGGAGAAACACAGTCGATAACAATTAGGAATTTATCTTTTTTTGTGTTCCATTATCTCTCAAACACATACAGGTGGTGTATTTTGATTCCTAGAGCTTAGCATAGTGTTAAGCACACAATGCTGCTGCTGCTGCTAAGTCGCTTCAGTCATGTCCGACTCTGTGCGACCCAAGAGATGGCAGCCCACTAGGCTCCTCTGTCCCTGGGATTCTCCAGGCAAGAACACTGGAGTGGGTTGCCATTTCATTCTCCAAAGCATGAAAGTGAAAGTGAAGTTGCTCAGTCGTGTCCCACCCTCAGCAACCCCATGGACTGCAGCCTTCCAGGCTCCTCTGTCCATGGGATATTCCAGGCAAGCGTACTGGAGTGTGGTGCCATTGCCTTCTTCAAGCACACAATAAGAACTTAATAAATATTTGTTGAATAAATGAATATGTGCATACCAGGCACATATTCTTGTCTAATAAATTCTGCACGCCAGAATACTGGAGTGGGTAGCCCTTTCCCTTCTCCAGGGGATCGTTCCAATCCAGGGATCAAACCCAGGTTTCCCGCATTGCAGGTGGATTCTTTACCAGCTGAGCCACAAGGGAAGCCCCTTGTCTATTGAACCTTACTATAAAGCTGTTTCATTCATTAAATGCCTACTATATTCAAAATGTTCAGCTGCTGGCTTCTGGGGAGGAGGTAAAATACTATAGTGAGTAAGACATAGGCTAATCCCTGTAGGAACTCACAGTCAAGTGGCAGAGACAGATATGTAAACAAAAAATTATAGCACGATGTGATAAGTACTGTAATAGAGGCAGGCATAGCGTACTAATGGAGCCTAAATTAGCCTGCAAATTATTCTGTCATTCTAAATATACAGAAGACGGAGTTAAAGATGAATACACTGACTAAAGCAGGGGAGATTCTGGAGGTTGTGCAGGAGAAAGTAAGAATGAATGTTATTTCCCTGAAGAAAGCTGTTATGGCCACCAACACAGGGAACAGCTTTGTCTGACAGAAATGATAACCCATTCCTAGGCCAGTCACAGAATGACAAAGTGCAGAGGTCAGGGACTCAAACATGGGCTTGCGTCTACTGCGTGACCTTGAGCTGGTCAGACATTGGCCTCCACTGGGGTGTTAATTAGTTCCCTCAAGTAAGAGATGGTGATTGTCTGGCTCCCTAAAGCCAGGATGTCTACTGGGCTAAAGGAGCAGATGAAGAGGGCTAGCTTCTAAAGAGACTGGAGGGAAGACCCTGCCCTCCCAGATGCACACCCACTCCCAGGCACGCCACAGTGCCAATCACAGAGGAAGGGTTAGAGGGAGACCCTTCACAGTGAGGGCCGCAGGTAGCACAGTGGTGAGAGGGGATTAAGGGCTGTGGAGCTCAGAATTCTTGAGGTTATGGCGAAAAGGTGGAAGGATTGTGGTTTCAGTCTGGCGCAAGCGAGGGACCCCTCCAGCTGACGATACTAAGCAAACTAACTGGTAAATCTTAGTCCCTTTAAGCTTCAAGACAAGTTGGTGGGACTTATCCGTATTCCACTCACCCTGTTAAGCTATATAGAGCCATTTCAATTTGGCTCATTCCTTTCAAAGTTGATCTGTACCTCCACAGCCCTTACACACTCTCTTCACTTCGTCCACCCTTTAGTGAACAGTCCCATTATTAAACTCCCAGCTGAGTGGGGGCTGCCTCTTTCTGCGGCCATTCTGGAGAGCCAGTCGGATTATGAGCTCCTCCTGGGGTATCTGACAGCCCTCGGGGTCCTCAGCTCTTTTTATTTGTTGTCGATGTTTAGTCCCTAAGTCGTGTCTGACTCTTTTGTGACCTCGTGGACTGTAGCCCGCCAGGCTCTTCTGTCCAGGGGATTTCCCAGGCAAGAATACTCGAGTGGGTTGCCATTTCCTTCTCCGGGGGGATCTTCCCGACTCAGGGATCAAACTTGCGTCTCCTACATTGGTAGGTGGAGTTTTTCACCACTGAGCCACCTGGGAAGCCAGCACTGTTTATGGTAGCAGGTAAATTCTACTATGCCAAAGCCTTTGACTGTGTGGATCACAATAAACTGTGGAAAATTCTGAAAGAGATGGGAATACCAGACCACCTAACCTGCCTCTTGAGAAATCTGTATGCAGGTCAGGAAGCAACAGTTAGAACTGCACATGGAACAACAGACTGGTTCCAAATAGGAAAGGGAGTACGTCAAGGCTGTATATTGTCTCCCTGCTTATTTAACTTATATGCAGAGTACATCATGAGAAACGCTGGAATGGAAGAAGCACAAGCTGGAATCAAGATTGCCGGGAGAAATATCAATAACCTCAGATATGCTGATGACACCACCCTTATGGCAGAAAGTGAGGAGGAGCTAAAAAGCCTCTTGATGAAAGTGAAGGAGGAGAG
>SJYX01016963.1:14522-29484 GCA_006410675.1 Oreotragus oreotragus
GATAGTATATTCAAAAGCAGAGACATTACTTTGCCGACTAAGGTCCGTCTAGTCAAGGCTATGGTTTTTCCTGTGGTCATGTATGGATGTGAGAGTTGGACTGTGAAGAAAGCTGAGCGCCGAAGAATTGATGCTTTTGAACTGTGGTGCTGGAGAAGACTCTTGAGAGTCCCTTGGACTGCAAGGAGATCCAACCAGTCCATTCTGAAGGAGATCAGCCCTGGGATTTCTTTGGAAGGAATGATGCTAAAGCTGAAACTCCAGTACTTTGGCCACCTCATGTGAAGAGTTGACTCATTGGAAAAGACTCTGATGCTGGGAGGGATTGGGGGCAGGAGGAGAAGGGGACGACCGAGGATGAGATGGCTGGATGGCATTATGGACTCGATGGACGTGAGTCTGAGTGAACTCCGGGAGATGGTGATGAACAGGGAGGCCGGCGTGCTGCAATTCATGGGGTCGCAGAGTCAGACGTGACTGAGTGACTGAACTGAACTGAACTGAATAAACTTTGTTTGCATGGATCAGCGGGGAAGGCAATGGCACCCCACCCCAGTACTCTTGCCTGGAAAATCCAATGGATGGAGTAGCCTGGTGGGCTGCAGTCCATGGGGTCGCTAACAGTCGGACAGACTGAGTGACTTCACTTTCACTTTTCTCTTTCGTGCATTGGAGAAGGAAATGGCAACCCACTCCAGTATTCTTGCCTGGAGAATCCCAGGGATGGGGGAGCCTGGTGGGCTGCCGTCTCTGGGGTCACACAGAGTCGGACACGACTGAAGTGACTTAGCAGCAGCAGCAGCATGGATCATTTCTGGTATTGTGGTTTTGTTAATATCTGCCTGGGGCAGGGGAAGTTTCTCTTACCCTTGGGTTTCCTGATCATTACTGCTCTCATCACCCAGAGCTATTTGTATTTATCTAGAAGCCCTGCTGCCTCTGAACCAATATCACCCCCACAGTCTTCTAATGGCTCTTTCCCCCAGTGAAAAGTAGGTATTTCTGGAAATAATTAAATGTGTGTCATGCCCAGTTGAAGCCAGTTTCAGGGAGATGAGCATCTTCCCTCCAGTGGACTTTGCATCCCTAAGGCCCCTCATCCATTTGCTGTACAAGCGGCTGAGAACTGAGTTAGAATGAAGCGTTTCACCCTTTGGGTTATTTATGTCCCATCTAACAGCACTTGTTTCTCTTGGAGGTCATTGTTACTGCCCTGCTTTTTAAAAGCTAGAACATTTATTAAAGGTTCCCATCTGAAGTCCATTTGGTGAAACCATGTGTGAGTTTCCAGCCACCATACCAAGCCAACTCTGAGAGGCATCAGAACTTTTTTTTCCCCTTTCCCAATCTATGAGGACTTTCCTGGCCCTTCACGTTGGTTGTTGCACCAGGAAACTCTATCCAGATCTACCTTACTCTCTGATCCAGCTCTGCTTTCTCAGTGGAATGCAGTGTCTGTATTAACCTTCTTGGACCCACTCAAAAGAGCAGAGTTCTCTTGATAATTTTGATGGTGCGTTTTCAGTTGCAAGGCCAAAGAACTCTTCCTGTTTATAAGCTTGAAACTGACTCACATTGTCTTGAAGGTTTAGAGCAGGAAAGAACCTTTTGAGGTCAGATGAGAAAGTAAAGCTCAGAGAGGTTAAGGGACTTGCCCCAAATCACACAGCTATTAATGGGGGAGCAATGACCAGAACACAAGTGTCTTAACAATCAGGCCAGCGAGTTTTCACTATTTCTTGAATTGCTTTGTTTTGTATCCAAGTTCTAAAATTTTCAAGTGTATTTCTCTTGCTTTAATTAGTGTATCAGTTGATTATGTGAGGTCTGATGAAGTTTTTAAAGAGAAACTGTGTTCTTACAAATGACTTTTTTAATGCCATGTCAGATTTCATGTTTTGCAAAACTGTGTTAATCAGAAATGTGTGAGTTTTCTCATGAAAGAACTCAGATATTTCAGGTAGACTTTTACATGTTGAACTAATCAGCAAAGTTAAGAAATGTATTCAATACTGACCAGTCAGCAATTCCAGTTTCAACCTTTTAAAACTCATGTGACTGCCTTTTTTCCTGGGAAATTCACCACAAGAAAGTTAGCAGTTAAGCTCTGGCTACCTTATTTTAGCAGTCTGTACAGGACCGTGTTTGAGTCATGTATATTTGTATATAGAAACTGCACTCCGATTTGCTGATTTTTTATCTAATAGTTATGTCATTTGTTGAAGAGCAGTATTGAAGGCCCTAACAATAATTATAAATTAGGCTATCTCTACTTTCCAGTCTCTCAATTTTTCCCGTATGTGTATGCTGCTGCTGCTGCTGCTGCTAAGTCACTTCAGTTGTGCCCGACTCTGTGCAACCCCATAGACAGCAGCCCACCAGGCTCCCCTGTCCCTGGGATAAGACTCTATTATTTGGTATATACAACTTCAGAATCACTTATCTTCCTGGTGATTAATCCTCTTAACATTTTGTAATGTACCACTTTGTCTCTAGTAAGTTTCTTTGCTCAGATAAAGCCTACTTTATCTGATATTAGTATTATTATTCTTTCTTTTTGAGATTAATGCTTACATGGTACATATTTTTAATCTTTTTACTGTCAGCCTATCTATTTTGTTGACATCAAAGCAAGTTTCATGTAAATATCATAGACAAATTGTGAGGTTTTTCTTAACCCACTGTGCCAGTCTCTGCCTTTCAATAGATATATTTAGGTAATTACATTTAAGGTAGTTTTTAGTTTATTAGGACTTAAGTTTTCCGTTTAGTTACTTGTTTTCTCCTTGTTTCCTCTGTTTTTTGTTTGCTTTTTACCACTGTTCCTCCTTTCATGCCTGCTGTGTGTTCATTAAACACTTCTTAAGATTCTGTCTTGGTTTAATTATAGTATTTTTTAGTGTATCTGTTTGTGTAGTTTTCTTAATGATTGCTCTGGGTATGACAATATACATATGTGACTTATTACAGCCTACTGGCATTATAGTTTTCCTCTTGAATTCCTTACTTCCATTTTAGTCCCTTTACCTTCACCACTTTTAAATATCATAGTCTTAGAAATCAGATTGTGTTATAGTTTTTGTTCTACTCATTAAGTAATTTTTAAAACTCATGAGAAGAGTTAGTCTATTGGTTATACCACATATCTGCTCTCTACATTGTTCTTTCATCCTTTCTGATGCTTCAAGCTTCGTCCTTTTGTCATCGTCTTCCATTTAGAATTATAGACATCCCTCAAGATCCTTGGGTGATTTGTTTTAAGGCCTCCTGCAGATCCAAAATCCAAATGTGCTCAAGTCCCTTATATAAAATGGTGTAGCATCCGCCTATAACCTAGGTACATCCTCCTGTACATGTTAAATCTCTAGATTACTTATAATCCCTACTATAGAATAAATGCTATGTACAGGCAGATCTTGGAGATATTACAAGTTCAGTTCCAGGCCACCACAATAAAGCAAATAATGTCATAAAGTGAGTCACTTGCAATTTTTTGGTTTCCCAGGGCATATAAAAGTTGTATTTACACCCTTCTATAGTTTATTTAGTGTGCCGTAGCATTATTTCTGAAAGAATGTACATATCTTAATTTAAAAAATACTTTATTAGTAAAAAATGCTAGCCATCATCTGAGCCTTTGGTGAGTCATTGTAGAAACATCAAAACTCACTGATCACAGAACACCAAACAGATATAATAATAATGAAAAGATTTGAAATATTGTGAGAGTTATCAAAATGTGACATAGAGACACACAGTGACAGATCTGTTGGAAAATTGGTGCTGATAGACTTACTTGATGCAGGGCTGGCACAGACCTTCAATTTGTAAAAAAAAAAAAAAAAAAAGCAATTATCTGTGAAGTACAATGAAGCAAAGTGCGATAAAATGAGGTATGTCTATGAATAGTTATTAATACAATAAAATTTTATGTTAATAATTTCTGTCTGGCAAATTAACCTTTTGCTTTTTGGAACTTTCTGGAATTTTGGGAGGTGGGGAATATCTTTGACCTGCAGTTGGTTGAATCTGTAGATGTGGAACTCAGAGATACGGACACGTTCAGTCATGTCTGACTCTTTGCAACCCCAAGGACTGTAGCCTGCCAGGCTTCTCTGTCCATGGAATTCTCTAGGCAAGAATACTGAAATGGGTTGCTATTTCCTTCTCCAGGGGATCTTCCCGACCCACAGATCGAATCCAGGTCTCCTGCATGCAAGCAGGTTCTTTGTCATCTGGGCCACCAGGGTCTTTATAGATATGCAGGGCTGACTGTGATTTCTTTAGCCATGTTTTAAGGGCAAATCTGCTAGTAACAAAATTCTTTTAAGTTTTCCTTCATCTGAGAATGTTTTTATTTCCCTTTCATTTCTAAAGCATAGTTTTCTAAGATACAGAATTCACTGTTAACAGTTCTTTTCTTTCAGCACTTGGAAATACTGTGCAACTTCCTTCTGGCCTCCACTGTTTTAGGTAAGAAATATGCTTTTATTTGAATCTATGTTCCGCTATGGTTAATGCTTCATTTGTCTCTGGTTGTTTTGAAAACGATCTTTAGTTTTCTGAAGTGTATTTACAATGTGTTGGGGCTTGGAATTTCCTTGGACTTCCCATATTTGGAGATTGTGTCGTTTCTTAAGTCTGTAGATTTCTATCTGTTACCAAATTTGAGAAATTTTCCGCCATTAAAAAAAAAAAAAAAGCTCTTTCAGTCTACCTCTTTCTATTTTCCTTCTGGATCTCCATTGGTATGAATTTTGGATCTTTAGTTGTTGTCCCATAGTTCCCAAAAGCTCTTCTAATTAGGTTTTGTTTTTCCAGTCTATTTTCTCTCTGGTTTTTGACTTGAGTAAATTGGTCCAGAAATGATGTTTGGCAGAAACTAGCATAATTCTATATAAAAAAAAAAAAAATTCCTTCAATAAATAAATAAATAAATGGTGCTTCCTTAAAAAAAAAAAAAAAAAGTTAATTGATTGTATCCTCCGTTATCTCTCCTTTGGTACTGAGCCCATTCAGTGAGGTGTTTTTTTTTTTTTCTGTTACTGTATCTTTCAATTTTATAATTTTAATTGGGTTCTTTTTTATAGCTTCTACTTCTTTGTGGATATTTTCTATTTTTCATCTGTTTCAAGAGAATTTTCAATTGCCCATTAAAGCATTTTTTAATGGTTTATATTAAAGTAATGTAAAGCTGCTTTACACTCTTTGTCAGATAATTCCAATATCCTATTCATTTCTCTGTTGGTAGAAGTTGATTGTTTCTTTGAACGCAAGCTATGCTTTTTCTGGTTCTTGGTATGGCCAGGGTTTTCAGTTGTATCCTAGAAATTTTGATTATTGTCTTAAGACTCTCTGAGTCCTATTTAAACCTTTTATTTGAGCAATCAGTCAGCCTGTTTAGGGTTAGCACACAGGTCCTGGCCTGACTTTCATAGACCATGGTTTTAATGACAACCTAATTTTCTGAGCCTTTGTGATGCTACATCGATTTACTTTGTGTATTTGGTGCCACCGGGGGTCCCAATATTACAACCAAAAGTATCTCTGGACATTACCAAAAGTCCATGGGGAGAAAATCACCCCTAAAGTGAAGACCATTACTCTATAGAAACCAAAATAGTTCAATGTCCTCCATACGGAACAGGCCATGACCCTGTTGGGAGATGGGGGCATGCTCTCCCCTGAAGCTTTAGAGAAGCAGCTCAGGATCCCAGTCTGTATTTACATGCCCTGGCTTGGGATGAGGAAAGGCTTCGCTTACCTCTTGTTCCACCTCAAATTTATACTCAGGGAGGATATTGATAATGACTCCTATAAGGGACCAGAGTTTGATTTCCTGTAGAACCCAGCTCAGAGCTTAATCTAGCCCTTGACAAACAAGTGGTCTTTATTAAGGAATTCCAGCTATCGAGTTTCAAGGTGAAATCCTCTTGGTATTTCGTCTATGGCAGGCATGTTTACATATTCTGCTTTGAGACATCTGCCAAAGATTGTTAGCCATCTTTTTTTTTTTCATGTTAGTTGGTTTTCTTCTTATTTCTGCATTGCTGAAATGACATCAGGCGACCTTTTGAAAGATTTTTTTTGCTTTTCTGCCTTGAAACATAGGGCAGTGTTTCATAAAAGCGAGGAAAAAGTTGCTGTGTTTTTTTTCAATCCTCTTAACAAAAAAGTAAACAAAAAGATCCAAAAACGCATACAAACTGCCAAATTGTTTATTGCAGAGTTGACTCATTTGGTCAAAAGGAATTATTTCAGTTAATAATTTACTCAACTGACTCCTGAACAGAAATGCCACACTTGACCTGTATGAAAATGAAGTGAAACCTCCCAGAACACTTGTTTACAAAATGGCTGAAGTTTAAGGTCAAATCTGTAGGCCCCTTTGGCATTTTCTGTCTGCCAACCCTGTCTGAATCATTATGTATCAATTATTCATCTAGAATGTTTCACATTGTCTGGTTGGTGGAGGTACATTTTCCATCATTCTCCTCCAGAATCATGGCATTTTGGGGCTACTCACAGGAATTCCAGTTTTTATTGGTGCCAAAAATAAATCACATGCCAATGCAGAATAAACTCAGCATCTCTCTCTTACCTTCAACAACAGTAGATTTCTTTGAAACCTGGCCTGCTCAGGATGAGAATGTTTTATAGCTTGTGAGCTCCTGTTGACAGAAGTACAAGCTGCTTCTCAGCTGGTCAGAGGTAAGGCCTCTTCCTGACCCTCTACTCCAGTATCAACCTTTTGCATACTTGTCTTCAAAGATACCAGAACTTTTCCCATGATATTCTGCCTTTTCCCCTTCCCTGTCCACCTTCCAAGATTCAGAGGGAGTGATGTTAAAATGACATGGAAAAAGCTTACCTAGGGAATAGATGAAGCCTAGCCACTTGTCTTCAAGGTTGACCTCAAACCATGAGCCCTCTTTGCCAATGAGCTACTTGAAGTGCTGAGGAGGTGACTTTTTTTATGTTCTCGGAAACAATGATTGTTTCACGGCAGGCCTGTTGACTCCCAACTGTTGTAATAACACAGAACAGCTTTTACAAAGTTTTTGGCTCTCTGATGGTGTTAAAGTGAGCATCCCTGGTCCTATGAGTCTAGTTGTAGCTTTCAAAGTGAGGACGGTCTCAGGAGATAAAAGAGAATAGACTGGACCTAGAAGCCACTGGCAAAGTGCCTCCCAGGAAAACCCAGTGCTCAGTCCCAGCACTGCCGTTTTGCTCCCGTCAGTGACATCATTACGGGGATACTGAGAGAGAGGGGATGACTGAGGAAGGGTTTGCAAGATGCTGGATGATTTGGGTGGTGCTCAGATTGCTTTCTGTTTGGTGAACCTGCTGGTCTGCAGCTAAATGTTGACTTCCAAAGAAGCCTGGACTCCAGAGTGAAGTGAGGCAAAGCCTGGTCACTTAATGGCCAAGAGTGTGGGCTCCGAAGTCAGTGTGTCCTTCTTCAAACCCTAGTTTCACTTCTTCTCACCCATGTGACAGCAAGCAAGTGAATGAAACTCTGAATCTCAGTTTCTCCAACTGTAAAATGGGATAATAAGAGTGCCCAACTATCACAGGTTGAATGAGACAGTACATGTGAAGTGCTAAGTACTCGATCAGTGTTAGGTTTTATGATGGGAATTACCCCCAGCCTGTCTGTCCTCACAGGTGGCATCTGGTCAGAATGCCCGTCTAACTGACAGATACCTCACCACTAGAAAGTACAGCAACAGAAAGTGGCAGGGCCAACGTTCACGGTGTATCTTTGCTGAAGGGCATGTTGAGGTGCTGAATCTGTCATAGGTTCTTCGTTGCAAGAAGGCTGAACTCTTCCCAGGAAACATTTGATGGGAATGATTTTCAAGCATATTTTAGAATTCTCTTAAGGTCAACATTAACTTGTAAACTGAAGAAGAGCTGTTACTCTTGACCTGGGGCTTTCCATTAAGTCTGTAACTCAGAATTTCCCAGTGCCCGCTGAGTAGTTTCTTAGGAATTGAAAAGAGCAACTGAAATAGACTTGAAGTCCAAGGTTTGTGGGTTATCACACCTCCTTCTGTGTGTGTGTGTGTGTGTAATGGGGGCGAGTTCATGTGGGCAAGGGTAGGTAAGAAAAAAAGTAAATGCTAAGTGTTGACCTGGAGTCTTTGCTTTAATCAAGGAGGATTGTAAGTAGTAATAATAATCAGAAGTCTTCTGCTAATAGAATGACATATGAAATAATTCAAGTGTGTTCAACTGTTGACCAAATCCTGAAGCCTCCGAAAACTGATTTTGAATTCATAGCCCAAATATTATCTAGTTAGTATTTTCTTCTGAAGGAATCAGAGAGCAGGAGTGACTGTTCCTCCACTCAGATGGGGACACACATGTGTGGCTCTAATGAACCACACAGGGGCCCAAGGCTCCTGGGAGTTCTCTGAGTTTGAGAAACAGAGAAATATCTCTCAGGACCACAGAGATCGTAGACGGGGAAGAAAAGGGAAGACGTTGCAAAAGGTCCTCCCATCTCTTTATCCTAGCCACTTCCAGCCCCAGCCCAGCCTGGGAACAGCAGGACGCTGAGCTATGGAACTTTCCCCAAGCCCACAGAAAAAGGAGCCCCTGGGCCCATGCCTAGAGCTCCCAAGGAAATGTGAACCCTCTCAGGGAGCCTCCGCTGCGCAGACCAGAGGAGGGGATTTCAGCCTCCCATCCTGCATGGATTCCATGGACTGCGTGTTTGTGTCCTCTCAGAACTCACATGTTGAAACTCTAGTTCCCAATTGGCCGGTGTTTGGAGACGCTTTGAGGGGTAATTAGGTCATGAGGCTGGAGCCCTCAAGATGGAATTAGTGCTCTTATGAGAATACACGGGAGAGTTTGCTTCCTGTCTCTGCTCTCTGCCTTGTGAAGATACAACGAGAAGACGATGATCTACAAGCCGCAGAGTGGTCTCACACAAGACACTGGGTCTGCAGGCACCTTGGTCTTGGACTTTTCGCCTCCAGAACCACATGGTGTAAATTTCTGTGCTTAAGTCACCCAGTCTGCGGCGCTTTGGTGATATCCGCCTGAGCTATCTAAGACAATGGGTACATACACGCCACCGGCCCTCCATTTCTCTGGGTGGGCAGAGCCACGTTTACAATGTGAGATAAAGTGACGGTGCACCCATTTGGCCTGGTGCGGACGGAGCCTGGTTGAAGCGTAGACTGAGAGCCTCTTCAGCTGCCTGAGAAAAGGAAGAAGATAAGAAAAGAGAGCACATCCTCCCAAGTGCGGAAACTACGTGGTTATTGCTGGGCAGTCGCTCAGTCGTGCCCGACCCTTTGCAACTCCAGGGCCTGCAGCACACCAGGCTTCCCTGTCCTTCACTATCTCCCGGAGTTTGCTTAAACTCTACTGAGTTGGTGATGACATCCAACCATCTCATCCTCTGTCGCCCCCTTCTCCTTCTGCTTTCAATCTTTCCCAGCTGAAACCAGAGCTATTAAATATTGGCCATTTAAAATTATTATGACATATTATTTTCATTAATTCATTAAAACAAAGATCTGATCCACATAAATAATAATGCACTGTTTAGTAAGCACATCAGTGGCCCAAGCATGTACAAAGCACTGTACACAAATTCTCTCATTGTTCTCCTTCCCACAGCCCTCCAAAGTAGCTTCTACTGTGCCGTTTTACAACTGAGGAAGCCACATCTGAGGATCTGAGTGGTTAGAGCTTATCCAAGGACACAACAGTAAATGGCAGAACTGGGACTTGAAGGCATTTCTCTCTGACTCAGAAACCAATTATCATATGGGGACTCTGTGTGCTTTCTTTGAAACTACTCTGTGAATCTAAATAATCTACATTTATTTGGAATGTAATTCCAAAATAAAGAAGGTTATTTGAAAAATAAAATCCATTGTCTAAATTGATTTACTAGGCTATTTTTTCAAGCAACTTGTGAGAGTTTTGCTTTGCTTATTTGCTAAATTTCCTGGAAATTTTGAAAGTGTGTTACATGTCACCTGGGGATCCTTCCGGCATCTATATTCCTAAAGTAGTGTTCTTTTATTTCTTCACCTAAAACACTCAGAGTAGAGCCTACCACGTGGAAAGCTCTCAATAAATGTTAGTCATCACTGCCATCATTATCATCATCACTGCCTTCACAAACAACCATTGGTTACTTTATATTTTAAAAGCCAGCGAACATACTAATCTCCCCTCCTAGACAGTGAATGACTCAAGAGTAGGGCCCATAGTAGGTGCTTAACCTATTCTTGAAAGAAAGAAATCCCTGTGCTCACAATTAGATCTTGCAGCAAAGACTCTTCTGACCAATGGGCGGTTTGTTCCTGCTTCTGTCTCTAATTCTCCTGAGACCTGGGGGAGCAGGGGTGTTGCCAAAGTGCTGTGTCCTCCGTGACTCTTTGCCACTTTGTAAGAGAAGCAGCACCCTTGCTCTAGCCAGCTGACGGCTTGGGGCCGGGATGCAACCGACGTAAAAGCACCTGTTCCTAAGGCGGTTTTCCTCTTGCATGCCCTCCTTTGGCTCTGACTCGGCCAGGCCCGGCTCCCCTCTTTGCTGTGCTGTGCGTCAGGGGAAAACCCGCAAACAGGAACGCAATTGGTGTGCTCCCTCATCCCTCATGGACACAATCTAAAAGGAGGCAGATTATCTTTTCTTGCTGTCATGTTTGTTTCATACGCCATGTCCCCGTTTTCACTAAATGCCAACAACTGTTTATGAATCCCCAGGAGCCGGGAAGATTAGGGGCATGGTTCCAGAAGCCTGATGCATCAGGAAATGTGAACTCTGAAAAACAAAAGTTTTCACTGAGGCTTTGCTGAGTTAGCACACTCTGTGTGTTCATTGAGACGGCAGGCCCCATCACATGAGTTTGCTCAACCAACTGGTGATGTCTGACCAGGGTACTGTTTTCAAAGATGTTAGTTCTAGGTAATTGCTGGAAAAACCCTTTAGCTCAGCGCTACCCAATAGAACTTGCTGCAACGCTGGAGATTTTTACGTCTACGTTAGCCAATAAGGTAACTACAAGCCACATGTAGTTATTAAACACTTCAACTACAGCTACTGCAAGTGAGAAGCTGTTTTATCTGTTCTAACTTACTGAGACTTAACTTGCCTCATGTGGCTAGTGGGGAAGTCCAGGAGGCTTAGTGGTAAAGAATCCGCCTGCAATGTAGGAGGTGTGGGTTTGATCCCTGGGTCAGAAATCTCCCCTGGAGAAGGAAATGGCAACCTACTCCAGTATTCTTGCCTGGAAAATCCCATGGACAGAGGAGCCTGGCTGAATATAGTCCATAGGACCACAAAAGTCGGACACAACTGAGCGACTAAACCGCCACAACAAAGTGACAATCACACTATCATATCGGAGTGCAGTTCTGGGTGAGCAAGACTGGGAATGCAGGACACTCAATATTAAAACAAGACAATCCCAAGCAAACCAGGATACTCGATCACGCTAAGCAGATCCCTTTGCAAAATATGTTTGGCATTTTTGGAAGCGTGAATTAGACCCACACTGGCTATACTGTAGAGTGAAAGGGAGAGAAATGCAGAGGCAAGATTAAGAACTGAGTTTTCCTTCCCAAGCAAAACACAAATAAAGTATTCCTTCAAATGAAGGGACTGATGTGCTCATGGAGTTTATTCTTCAAACTGAAATAGCCCATGTAAAACTGCAATAAAAATATGAATATAGGAAACACCAGTAAGACACTTGGCCTCAGATTACCTGAGGACACCACCAGTAACCTACTTGAGCATATTCTGAAGCCCACTCAGGTGGAAAAACAGAAGGTAGTTGGTGAATTCACTGAAAAACCATGCCTATCTTGATTTCCTCCTCCCAGCCAAGGGAAGGGTTAGGAACCCTTAGAAGTTTCTTCTTGGATATGCTTTTCTTGGGAAAGTTTCTCTACAACAAAGTCTCATCTACCTGCCAGCCAGCAAGCCTGAAACTCACCTCAAGTGGCTTCCTCTGGAGTAAGCATTGTCCTCTGTTAAAACACAGATATCTTCTAAGAGGGGTCACAGAGGACCATATATTAGTATCACTTTGTAATTCAAAAATTTATTAGATTGATCTGAACTACCAAGATTGTGAAGGAATGAAATAAAGCTGTAGGCTCCCAACACCGTTGAGTATGTATTCTTATCAAGAAAACTATTGAACTCTGTCCCCAATATATGTATATTTATTGGTAACTACTGTTTATCCAAGAATACACAGAAGAACTGTACGAAAAAGATCTTCATGACACAGATAACCACAATGGTATGATCACTCACCTAGAGCCAGACATCCTGGAGTGCAAAGTCAAGTGGGCCTTAGGGAGCATCACTATGAACAAAGCTAGTGGAGGTGATGGAATTCCAGTTGAGCTATTTCAAATTCTACTGATGCTGGGAAAGATTGAAGGTGGGAGGAGAAGGGGACGACAGAGGATGAGATGGCTGGATGGCATCCCCGACTTGATGGACGTGCGTTTGAGTAAGCTCTGGGAGTTGGTGATGGACAGGGAAGCCTGGCGTGCTGTGGTTCACCGGGTTGCAAAGAGCCGGACACGACTGAGCAACTGAACTGCACTGAACTATCTATCCAGGGCTTTCCTGGTGGCTCAGATGGTAAAGAACCTGCCTGCAAAGCAGGAGACCAGGGTTCGGCCAGTGGATCTGGAAGATCTCCTGGAGAAAGGAATGGCTACCCACTCCAGTACTCTTGCCTCGATAATTCAATGAACAGAGGAGCGTGGTCGGCTACAATCCATAAAGCCACCAAGAGTTAGACACGACTAAGCAACTAACATTTGTATTGTTTATCCATATGTTTGAATAAAGCATCTTAAAAATATATTTTGAAGAAAAGCCCCACTTTCTGTTTTGTCTTATTTTGCTTTGCTTTGCTGTTCTCATGTCTCTAGTTCATTTGCTCTAAATCGGCATCCGTATTAAAATGTGTTTGTAATTTCAGTCACAATGAATCACAATGGCTTTAAAAGTAATGATGTCTTAGATGTCTTGGTGTCACTAAAAAGAGTTAAAAATTATCCTGTTTCACATTTTAGCATGAATTACGTAAGTTTTATTTCTCTTATTTTGCTCCTTCACATTTAAACCTTTCTTATACATTTCTTTTTCTTATCACTTGCTCCTTCACATTTAAACCTTTCTTATACATTTCTTTTTCTTATCACTGGACCATTGGAGGATGGTGGTGAACTGGAGATACAGTTGCTGAGATACATATAAGAACGAAATCAAAGCATTGGGTCTGGCTCCATTATGGACCAATTTACTTGTGGTCTTGCTGTCAGCAGTCACTAAACTTCATTGTGCGTAAGAATTAGCTAGAGATCTTTTTTAATCTCTGATTCCAGCCCAAGAGATTCTGTTTCAGTGGGTCTGCAGAAAAATCAGCCTTTGGAATAAGATCCCCTCCCCGCCCCTCCCATGCAGGCAGTCCGTAATTGGGCTGTACTCATATTTCCCGAAATACTGGAGTAGACAGTGGGAATGGGTGATCACCAAGGCACCCTTAGCAGTGAGTAAAACAGTCTTGACTTTATAACATGGTGACAACTGCTCAGAAACGTGACCTCTGTCACAGAATTGCTAGAAATGGGGAAATGGAGGGGCGGAGTGTGTGGCTATGGGTGTAGATGTGCGCAGATGCAACACCACGTTTCTATGACCCAACACTTAGAATTGATTTTCTTTCTCAAGAAGGAAGCTTGTTTTGAATGTATCCATTTTCAATATGCTAAATCCTTTAGAAATTATACCTTTTTAGTCTTAAGCTTCCGAAGAATTATTTGCAAATTCATGTCTCATTAACAACTGTGCCACACACAGCCCTGCCAGCCCCCCCCAAAACAATTGTTTAAATCGGATATCTTGATTTGTGGTTCACAGTGAGACTTAGGTCAGACGCTGGGACACTTCGAACACACTGAAAGAACCAAGAGACACTAAAAGAACACAAACAGCTGATGACACACAACTGTCCACTTTCCTTTCTGCCACAGATGGGTTATGTAATCAGGAGGACAGAGACAGTTGAATAATTCACTTCCTAGAAACCTCTTAAGCCCAGTAAGCATACAGACCCTAAACAGATGAGTCTAATCCCCAGATCCTGAGCGTATCCAGACCTGTCTGTACCAGCATGAACACAGGGCATGGTTCTAAAGATAGGATTCTATGTATGCCCACTGATTAAGAGAATGGTAGTTATTATTGGGGAGAAGGCAATGGCATCCCACTCTAGTACTCTTGCCTGGAAAATCCCATGTGTGGAGGAGCCTGGTGGGCTGCAGTCCATGGGTCACTAAGAGTCGGACATGACTGAGCGACTTCACTTTCACTTTTCACTTTCGTGCATTGGAGAAGGAAATGGCAACCCACTCCAGTGTTCTTGCCTGGAGAATCCCAGGGACAGGGGAGCTTGGTGGGCTGCCGTCTCTGGGGTCACTCAGAGTCGGACACGACTGAAGCGACTTAGCAGCAGTTATTGTTGAAATAGAAATAAAACCCCAATTCAAGTTCAGGCTTTTCATAAAGTCTTCTTGCAATTCAATATTCACTTTCACCACTTTGTTTAGAGACATGCATGACCTCGAAAAGTCAATGTGGGTCATTAGAAAATGAACTTCTTTCTTTGCTTATAGGAATTAATTTGGAATTAATTTGAGCAAGAATGCTTGCAGTAACCCTATTTTGTGTATTTAACCCTCTGAATAAGATTGCGCCCTGTGATTACTTTGAAATGCTGCCTAAGTTTGCATTTTGAGGGCTCAGGGTTGCCAGAGGGCTTTAGGGAGAGCCTCATGATGTGAGAGAGGAAGGTTTCTTGTTGCTTGATTTCACAGAAGTCATATCCTCAAGCAGAATTCTATGATTTGCTGCTCATTGAAAGCATGTCAGTCCTGAGAGAAAAGTATTCTAGGGATCATT